>JAAGNO010008395.1:93849-168516 GCA_033439905.1 Ceryle rudis | reverse complement strand
TGTAGAAAAAAATCTGTAATCTGATACTTATTTGCCTTTCTTATGATTAGCTCTTCTACAACATATTAGCTTTGCAAAATGGGGCTTGCAATCTGTTCTTGTAACCAAAATTAAAAGTTTTAATTCAAAGTAAAGTAGTGATTTTTTTTTCAATAGGTTAGCTCTCTACATTTTTAAAAGATATCCTCTCCAAAAAGCATCTAAGGAAATAATTCCTCCCCCTAACAGTAAATTAGTATTTTTTAATATAAATATAAAAAAACAATGCCTTAGGAATTGCAGTGAATAGGACTGGACTCTGAGAAATTTTCCTAGTGCCGACTACTGATGTAGGCTCTCACACTCTCATCGAAGTCAGGAGAGTGGGGAAAACATCTTAAATATAAGCACAGAAATTTCCATACTAATTCAGAGTAGTGATCCACTTTATCCTTTCTCTCAGATAATAGTCAGTGGGAGAGGTCTCAAAAAGAGCATACAAGTGGAAAAAAAGGTCCCCAGGGTAAACACTATGAATTAACAATTGTCTGATGCCACTAAGCATGAAGATTTCTATTCTTTTGCTCTTTTTAATCCTACACTACATTTTAATCCTGCATAATGCACATGTGATTTACAATAAATGCATAAATTGTCTCAATTCCTGTCTGATCCTTTATATCAATAATAACTTCTGAGAATGAGTTTCACATATTTGTTTTAACTTGACAATACATAGACTAACACACACATACAAACACACTCGTATAAGTTTTTTTAAGTGCTGTGTTTTTCAGATTATTCTGTTTAATAAACCAAGAAAAATAGCAATAGCAGCAAACAGCTATTTAAAATCAGAACAGGAAAAACATCATCAATACATAAATTTGGAGAACAAGGGGAATGGTTTTGTAGTTTTTATGCTGCAATTTACAGAGTCAAGAGAAGAAGGAAAATATTCGTACCGTTCTTTCAGCAGTAAAATAGCTCTACCTTTACCCATTCCTCTGCTGGATGGTTACTGATTGACTTGGCCATCTCCTCTCACTGCACTGTGTTAAAGCTTAGGTACACTAGACACAGACAAAGCTACAGAAAATCATCTGCATTTACTTTTCACCCCTCAAATTCTGAAGAGAAAAAGAAGGAATTTAGGTGTGCTCTTTCTCAACATCCGTAAGGGACTACAACACCTACATCTTTGTTTCTGAATAGATATCCCTGACTGGAGAGAATTCCTCTCTGCTATTCTTGAACAGTGGCTGGCATAGGAGTATTTTGTCAGTTTAAAAGTATTTCAAGGCTTACTTTCTCTTAGACTTTTGGGGGATTGTTACTGAAAAATCCTTTGCCAGGTTAAATATTTGTGTTTGGTTTTGTGAAGCCAGATACACAATTTACTAATGTTTAATACTAATCCAACTACCATAACCAAATGGAGATTAGATTGGGACACTCTCACAGAAGTATCACAAAAATTTCCTGCTGTTCTATCTTCTGTTATCACTGAGGATAATTTTCCCATGCAAATGAAAGCTACCAAAAAAAAGAAGAAAAAAAATCTTGAGTTTGCCGTGCTTGGGTAATTCCTATAGAAAGGCCAGCACTACCCATGTGGCATCTACCAGTGAGCTCCAAGTGGCCTGGCAACAGTCACTGGTCTCCATCTAGGAGAAGTTAATGCCAGATGAAAACTTTATCCAAAGCTTAAATGTTCAGTTACAACCTGACATCTGTAGTTTATATTAGCTATTACACACGACACAAAATATTTGCCTGATTTTAATTAGACCAATGTTATTTGCCCATTAGGGGGAAACAAAAGTTAGATCAGAGTACAAAAAAGAACAAGTAACATTTAAGCAATATCGGAGTGTGGCTGTGCAGTTCCCAAAGTATTTGTTGGAGTGGCAGCGTGGAGGTTAATAATTAATGTATTCCAGAAATTTTCACATTAATTTTGCTCACTGTGAAGAAGGAATAGTGGTAAAAATATCCAAACTGTTTTCAAAATGAGGCTGGACATGCTCATAAAAGGGTAGGAATGTATCAGCCTTGTGATAGCCCATCTCATAGCTTGAGGAGGTCCCATATAGTTATACATACACATAGCATAAGCCAGCCTGGCTTTGCTGAAATCAGTAGTCCTCCTGAACTCACAGCAGGAAAGGATTTGCCTTTTTCTAATTGCCGAATGCTCAAAACATCCAGCAGCAACCCAGTTTCTGGAATCAGGATTTGAATATCAAAAATTAATCTTTTCATAATATGATTAATATATTTTTATATTATGAATTAATTTAATATCTTTTTGTCTGTATTGCCTGAGCACCTTATCTTCCAGGGTAGAAGGACACAGCTAATGAGTTTACTTAACAGTAAGTAATCTTCACTGTGATCTCAGCCTATTTTCAAGTTGACAAGCACAGAGACTTTCATCCAGCAATTGTCAAACTGTCTTCTAATTACCAGAAAAATATGTTCCCAGATCTACCTATATACTTCAGTGATTCTTACTAGATTTGATGTAGGAAGTGCTTTTGTTTTCTCCTATGGGTCAGTCTTTTTTTTTTTTTTTTTTCAGTTTAGAATTGGTAACCTATAATTAAGTGCTAAACAATAAAGGATTATTTTTGTTAGGATTGGGATTTATAGAAAATTGTTTTACACTGATCTGTGGAAAACTTCAGATGAAGATGACAAGCTGCCTTGGAAGCAAGAAGGGCAATTAACACCATATACATTGCATAAGCATTAAGAGCATTTGGACCGTTGACAGATTTTGTCTCCTCTTCTCTCCTTTCTCCCTCTTTGCCTGCTTGCTTTAAAGCTCCTGCTGCAGAAGGTCAAAGCATCAGTAGCTGAATGGATGTTAATGTGTTGGGCCATCCTTTGAAAATCCCCTGAAATTTTCACTACAGATTTTTCTCTCCCTCAGCAGAGTGTCCAGCTGAAAGTGTATTTGACACTATTAGCAGGAATTCCATCTGCCTTCCTAGCAAGTCACTTTTCTAGCAAACTCAGGTGCAGGGATGGCACTTCAAAGCTGAGGCTTGGTTTACGGTCACACCTTCTAAGTATGTCCCCCATTAAATGTTTCACTGCCTTCAGACCGGTCCATTACAACATTCTCTCCCTCTGTTCCCAAATTAGTCAGTAACGACTCTCAGTCTGAATTGAAATTAAGCATCAATTTTAAGATCAGCAACCTCACACTCAGCAGGTCACTAAAGAACTTAAGTCTGAGCAGATTTCTGCCCAAGTCTGGTAAGGAAGCAGTGTTGAAGACATAAGGCACTAGTGTCCCTGTCCATCTGTAATCCCCCAAAACCAGAGCCCCTCCACCAGGAATAATCGGACCAAACACTGGCTCTGATTTCCTGGGGTTTTTTTTCATTCTTAATAGGCTATAATGTCATTATATTATGTTTCTTGTCTCTAATTTAGATTGACAAACACATGTCTAGAAAGAGAAGCAAGACGAAGTAAAATAGGGGATATGCTCGAGGGTCAGAACGCATACGGCGAACATCTGTACCACAAATGGTGCGGCCGGCTGCAAGTGAGCTTATGCAGCTGGGGCTGGCAGAAGACAGCTTTAAGGCTACCCAAAATGTCACTGCAAACAAACCCTCTATTTTCCTAGCTGAATCATAGCCATGCGGTCAGAGACTGTGGTAGAAATACAATGGGATACATCGAAATGAATAATCATGGTTCGGGTCATGAAATCACTGCAGCACATCTTAATTTCCCCCCATTGCCTTTACCGGGCTCTAACTGCAGAATACATCGGCACTGTATCCAGATGCGTTGCAGTGGGCAAACCCTGGAGTAATTTATCTGAAGTGTAGGTGTACGTTTGTTTATAGAAATAGGTAGGTGCTTGAAAGTTGGGAAATTCTTTGCAGTCTTATCTGAATTATCATAAACTTCCTTAAAAGGTAAGTTTGGGAGCACGCCTTCATGAGGGATTTCTGGTACTCTTCAGACCTTAGTCTGCTTGGAAAGACCCAACAGCTTTGGGCCTTACTGAAACACAGCTTTTCTTCCTGTATTTCATCAATGTTGTCTTCCTGGAACTTTAAATCACTGTAAACGGTCAAGAAGCAAGACTATGGCTGCACAGAATATATAGAGAGATAGGTAAATGTACAGTTATTTGTTTTTATAACATGTTCACTTATTTAGCAAAAGCTGATATTCAAAATAAGAGGATAATATTTGGTATTCTGCTTTTAAAAAAATGCATCACTTCTTATTTCCTTCAAATTGACTCATTTCTTCTGACGATACTGAATGAACACAGAACAATCCACATTTTACCCATATCATACTAAAGGCTTTTGAATTACATTAATGACTCTACTATGACATCATTATTTTGGTTTCACTGTTAAGGTTGATTTGCAAATCAGATTCTGCTCCCGGTTACATCAGTGCACGTCTGAGATAGTGCAGCCTGAGCTACTTAAAACAACTGAAGTGCAGATGTAAACCTGAGCAAAGCCCATGCTATGAAAATCCATCTGTCAGCAGAGAGCAGATAGATTTCGGAGCCACCATGGATCACGCTGAGTGTGCCTGGCTTGCTGTAACACACTGACTCTCTCAGGTTTCAATACTTCTGCCTCCTCTAGGCTCTGCTGATTTCTTACCCGATTACAATGTAATCAGTGTAACCAAAGTAGTAGGAAAAAATAATTCAAGGAACAACAAACTTCAGTAATGTTAGGCTGTGTTCAGCTGGTACTTACTGAACGAAGTCAATGAATCTCTGCAGTGTAAATAGTATGGAAAGAAAAGTTGTAAAGAGAAACTAAGCGTCTGTCACTTTAAATGTTATTAATTATGAAAACAAACTTGACTGCTGAGTGAACATTTCATTTTGAGAAATAAGTCTTGAAGGACTGACAGTGCAGTTTGTCCATAGCAGATACACCATAACACAGTATAAATAATCATGGCAATGTTAGCCTTCAACACCATCACAAACTATTTATCAGCAAACTGTATGTAACTGAACGAGCATTTTTTCTTGTGGAGAGGTCACCTCTCAAAGCAGAGATTAATTCTGCTAATGGATTTTCCTTACCTCTGTGAAAAAGGCACTACATGCTTGATGGCTATACCCAGCACACCAGCAGAGTTTTGCACGATGCGAGGCTGGTGACAAAATGTTGCTGTGCTTTACACCCTTCTACCAGGGTGATGTGCAGTGCTCTGCTGGGCACTGGCCTCCTGGCAGCTCAGCACAATACAGCATTATCCAAGCTTTTTCCACAGGACCATCACACAGTTGTAAACATGAAGGGTTTCAATGCATTTTGCATCTGATTCTGATCTCATTTATCTCAGTGAAAATCAGAAATAACTCCCATGAAGCCAATGGAGTTCCACTAATTTAAAACTAATGAGAATGGAGACTCAGGCTGAGTCCTCCCTCTCCCTTATTTTCTGCCAATTACTGCCTTCTAGTAAGGCATATTTTTCCTTATGAGGCTACAAGTCCAAGGAGGATTTCACAAACCAGCACTGCTGCTCTTTATCTCTTCGTCACTGAGAGAATCAGCATGGTTCTGCAGCCCCAGCCCCATCACCCCTGCCCACCACACACAGATGCTGCTCAGCTAGAGGACATGTAGCAATCAATGCCAGAATTAATTATAGAACTGTTTAGGTTGGAAAAGACCTTTAAGATCACTGAGTCCATCTGTTAAGCCATCACTGCCAAGTCCACCACTAAACCATGCGACTAAGCACCACATCATCCAGCAGTCAATGCCACCTCTCACCATTCACACCATTCAGATAACTCAGCCTCAGAAGAAAACCTGCAGACACATTTTCCAAAGCACTGGTGGCTGTAGAGGTGTTAGATTGCTCCCTTTGCTCTGTGTTAAGACAATTTGACTTGGTGCTGAGTCTAATTAGTTTAGGAAGGAAAACAAAAGCCATGAGGAAGGAGAGGTAGGGAGGTAAAGTTTTCAGCTGGATGATGTGGCATCAACCCAGAACCAAATGGGTGTTTCGCCTCACCTTTCTGAATACTGAGAGGCCGTACAGAAATTGTGTTGAAACTATTGTAGATTATTGAATTGGGACAGCTAATTTAGTCAGTCTCAGAGGTGGCCTGGCTATAATTTAGTACCAGGAATTTGAAAGCAAATGCTCTTGAGTTTCTGTTCCCATCCCTACCACCAACTCAGACCGTTATCAAGTCTGCTGGTGAATTTGTGATGAGGTTTTAGCCTGATTAGATCCCTCCCTCGTGAAAAATGCAACCAAATATTCTGTGGCCTGGTGTGATGCCAACAGATGCCACATGGGTAAAAAAAATATGTAGGCAGGAAAGGAAAAAAAAAATCAAAGAACAGAAAGGAAAACAGGGAAAGAAAGAGGTCATATGAACAAACTCACTGCAGTTTGCTAGTTCCTTGACAGACAAAAATAGCTTCAGCAAGCACTGTTTTGGATGGTTCATTACTGTTTTCTCTCACCAGCATTTTGTGGAATTCTGCTAGTGGCGTTCTATTGGTCAGACTATTGATATATACAATGATAATACAATAATAAACATACAGAGTCATGACTCCAGAGCCAGGCTGTTGAAAGAGTAAAGCTTTGGAAACACAATGGTTTACTGAGGGCTGTCCTGCCCCCTCCCCCTGTCTCAAACCCAGCAAGATTATTTATTTATTCAGGGGCTTCTTATCATTAAGTATTAAAACCAACCCTTCCCCTCCAAAAAAAGAACCACCCAGCAACACAAAGAAGAGTGCTCTTGTAAAGACAATGTGCAGATAGCAAGAATAATATTGCTATTTTTTGCTGTTGTGATGTTGAATGTTTGTTTCCAGTTAATCCATAATAAGTCTATCTTTATTTCAATTAACTCATTCACCATATAAAAACCAGCAGACTCTTCCAGCAGCAGTTATAGAAATCAACCACGTTGACAATACTCTGCCATGTTTCCTGTTATTATGAAAAAAAAAAAAACCAAAAGGTAATTTGGCATCACTAGTTGCAGTTTTAGCTTTCTGATTTTATAGAAGTTTACCCGAGGAAGTATATACCTGGTAAGACATGGAAAGGCCCTGTTTTATGTAATGCTGTATAGGGACCACAGGGGCAGAGCACAGGGCTAATGCGGGGCTGCTTTGACAGGTGAAAGACAACAGTCCTTACCTCCTTCTGGTTGTGCACTCTGATATATTGTCTGAATAAATCGGAGGCCTCAGATTGGCTTTCACAAGCATAAAATTTGAAATCAGCATTTTGAGAGCATAGGGATCCTGGGCTTGCTCAGTAGCCGAGGTCCATCATGGCTGCTCACACTGGGCTACAACAGAAGAGGCCATCACAAGCACTTTTTTGTTTCTGCATGGCAGAGAGTGTGATCAAACCTGTTTTTTTGATGGTCCCTGTCTATTCTGCTATTTAGAGAAGATCCTTCCAAGCTAGGTGGAGGTTTCATTAGCTGAATATAACAGCTCTCCCAGCTAAAAATATCAAAAACATAGACAATGTGAAGCATTTGGTCATTAACAGCATTGAACCTGCACTCCAGAGGAGCATGTAATTGTACTCAGTGGCATGAAACACTGAATGGATGTTATCATGACTAGTATTATTTCCAAAACACATAGCAGATTTCTTCCCAGAGCCTTAGGTGACTCAACACAAGTGGGCAAAGCAACAATTGTGCCATCAGTCCTTCAGAAGTGACAAGGCTCTCATGGAGGTCACATATGCCCATGCAGCAGCCAAATAAATCTGCCTTTAATTAACAAGGTGGAGGAGTGGGGAATGGTCACAAAGACCACAAAGATCATGAAGAGATGCAGTCTCTTCACAATACAACTTTTTCTCATTGCCCAGTCAAGCAATGCTGAGCACAGTGATGATCTTCTATGGAGGAGAGAGGGTTAAATATCTGCTTGGGTATGCCTCCATAATCACTTTGCTGGGTACTACCTTTTTTTCTGGAGTTTGTCCCACATTTACAGCTTCTTGCTATAATCAATCAGCCATATACAGATCACATAAACTGCTGAAGGAAGTGCAGTATCAACAGGTGGAAAAAGTGAACCAAACCCTGGATTAAATGTAGATCAGTCATCCCAGGTCTTTGCAGAACATGGAACTAGGAAATGGGTCTGAATGCTGCCCACATATCACTGCCCATATCTGGGATTTGGAGCACAGAATTTGGAGCATATTCCTTTATTCAAGAAGGAACCAGAAGGGTGTCTTAACAAGGTCCTATAGAATCGTAGAATGGTTTGGAAGAGATCTTAAAGATCATCTTGTTCCAACCCCCTTGCCATGGGCAGGGACACTTCCCACTAGACCAGGCTGCCTAAGTTCTTGTACGTGAGACTTGCTCTGGCAAAGGGTGGTACATGCTCCTGATGTGTTAGTGAGAGGATGTTCCATTGAGGAAAGATTTGGTAGTTTTTAAGTGTCAGTAACTAACGATTCTCTTTGCTTTAGGAATGGAGATTTCATCCGAGAATGTAACACTTTTTAAGTGGGGAAAGAAGGGGAGGAGAGGATAAACCACAGCTGGTATCCTTAGGGAAAAAAAAACTCAGAGAGTGGCAAGACTGCAGCAGGGAGCTCCTTAAGATGGTCTTTCATGCGGTTTTGCATCAGACAAATTCATTTACTTAGCTATTTCAGCATTTTTGGTTAGTGGGTGACCAGAGCACTATGGTGTAAAACATAACTTACGTATATTTTTCTCTTTGTTCTTGATTCTTGACCCCAAATCCCCCTGGCCCAGGGAAAAGCTAACTCATTAGATACATTAATGCAGGCTACTCCAGAATTCATGTCCGTAACTGGAAGAAAGGAAAGTTTCAATATTTTGAGCTGCCTCGTACCACTTAACCCAGTACAATTTCTCCTGTGCTTCCATTTCAACCTATGAACCTTTGTGGATACTCTTGCCCTAAGGAGGGCCTCTCAGCACCTAAATTCAGGTATAAATCACTGTCCTGTGCAAACATCTCTGATTTCTGTGCCCAGGTGCTGTGGTATGCGATGTGGTTGGAGGTGGAGCACACTGTAAAGAGTTGCTTGCTGCTTGTCCCCTAAACACTGCACTGCAGAATCGTTTTGGTTAGAAAAGACCTTTAAGATCATCAGATCCAACCATTAGCACAGAAACTAGGTAGAGGTGGGACTGAACAGACTGGTTTGTGGAATAATCAGAATTTCATTAAGGTAAAAAGCAATGGCATCTGATCTTAAAAAAAATCAAAAAACAAACCCCAAAATAAAAGTTCTCCTCTGTCCATTTTGCACATGCATGCTTCCTTACGCCTACAAACCTGGAGCACAACATTTTACAGAGCTCTTTTTGTAACAGCTGCTGGAGAAATAGCACCAAATTAAAAGCAGAACACAAAGAAATTCATTAGTCCATTCTGCAAGACCGAGAGTCCAAAAGAGACATTTGCTAAACATGATGTGTCTTTCAGCACAGGCCTGATGGAAACATTAAAACTGGGATCAGCAACTACTATAAACACACATTCCTTAAAGCATCTGAAGACAAGCAGTTTGTTTGCTGTCACTCATTGCAAGGAAAGGAGGCCAACTCTGGAGGTCCTTCCAAAGTGACTCCATTTAATGCTCTGCACTTAAGATTTCAGGACAGTAGGTAACTGATAACTATTCGCAGTGAGTAACAAATACTAAATGACTCTCAAACACTGCTGAGAAATTAACTTGCTGTTTATAGCATTTTAAAGACAAACATGTCCACAGTATGGGTCATCTGCTCTCAGATCCAAAGATGCCAAGAAACTGCTATTAGAGCTTCTAAGCTTTCTGCCATTTACCTGGAAGACTCCTTCTTTAGTGGAGGACTGAATGAGCCTACAAAAGCGATGACCATAGCCTATTTCCAAGATGGGAGGAAAGTAGCCTTCAGCAGCTCGTAGCCCCAGAGCCAAACCAGCAGCAGGAAACAATTGGAATGAGATCATCGTGTTGGGACCTTGTACCAAAAAAGATACTCATGGAATCTCTGTGTGTGCTCACTTCTTGTGACCACCAGGCAGTTTTACTGTCTTACTGTAAGGCCTTACCTCTCCTTTATTTCTCTTCTTGTTCTACTCTGGTCACTTGGGTTACATGGATATGGCTCTGGGCAGTCCTGGTCTGGGCACTGCTGGTCACAAGGATCCCAGCCGGTTCCAGTCTGTGAGCTGCACTGAACACCCAGGGTCATATGAGAAGCCAGGTTTGGTTCTTTTCCGCTTGATTAGCCTCTGAGAAGCCATCTGGGAAAGAGAGATGTTGTTATGTAAACTGGCTGCAAGTGGCCTGCGAACATAAAAAGTCCTGCGTTGGCTCAGAAAGCGTCACAGAGGCTCTAGATAACTGGTGGCTAGATTCACACTGTCAGGAATAACCTAAATTGCCCAAATACCTCATGGAAGTTTAAAAATTCTAAACATTTGGGATCAAAATAGTTTGGAAATGATCACACTTTATATGAGCAACAGAATATCTTCACAACAGCACGGTCTCACCAGACATCTCACCTCACATCTTTGCTTGTGCTTATCTTTTTAATTTACTTTAACTCATTTCTAAGCAAGTAGGCACAGAGCACTAGTTTACCTCCCTAGAATAAGAGATGCCAAGTAGCAGAAAGGTGATCCCTGAGTCCCAGGAGCACCCAGTCACACTCTGAAGGGCCATTCCCTCGCTGTAAATGTCAGAAATCAGAGGTAAAGAGGAAGGAATGTGTCCTACCACAGCCGCTCCCAGGGCAGCAATCTTCGGTGATGTATAGAATGGAAAATGTGTCAAAGCAGTTTACAGGAAAGAAAAAAAACATGATGAGAAGAAGGGTGGCTGAATGACAAAAGAGTCATGAAACAAACATCCAACCACAAATAATTTGATGGGTTTATTTGTTCATATTATCCTGCTGACATGGCATCTTTCGCCCTGCTGACTGCGCTTGCCGTATTGACGCTGAAGTCTGGCAAACCTTGAGACTGCTTTCTGTGTAACTAAAGTGATTATAATTGATTGGAAACTCCTCACGTGTCACTCATGTCTAGATGTGAGATCAGTAAAATCATGAAAAAGGGATCCCTAAACCCAAGGTCCCTTTGGTATGGTTTTCTGCAGCAAAGGAGCGTTACACCCTCTTTGGTACAGCTGTGTCAATCCAGAGCTGCTTGCCCTTGACACTCTTGCAACTTAGTGCTGGCTGGGAAATCTCAAAAGCTGTTGCCTTTAATGATCCCATAGCTGGGAAATTGGCTGAGATCCTTTCGCTGGCAGTGGGTTCTGCATAACCTTGTTAAAATAGTTGTTTGGGTAACCTGCGTCTTCTGAAAACAGGGTTCTGTGGCCCAAGTCCCTGGATGTACAGCAGCACAGTGCTGATCATAACAAGATCTACCTGTGATCAAGTAAAAAGGTTAAACAAAAAACCAGATCTATGTGATGGTTGAATATTTTGGCATCAAACTGAGTCCAGAAGAAAGTAAAGCAGAAGAAAAGGCTCATGCTGGAAGCTGAACTCTGGTGCCTTTCAAAGGTGGACTAGGATTTCTTTCCTCCATATGGGTTTTGTCTGGTATGGAAGGTCATCTGGAAATTGTGTGTGACCCTCCCAAGCATTCTTTAAGCCTTAATAAGCAGGGGAAAGAACCCACTAGAACAAGAAGAAAGGAAAGTACAGTAGAGCAATTAAGACCATAAAGGGCGCTGGAAAAAGAGCCTTATAATATTTTTTTCCATGGAACGCTGAGAGGTTACAGAAATGTAAAGGACCCCTTGAAAACATTAGGTTGCCTGCTGCTTTTTGTTTAGGAACCTCCATCCAGCCGTCACAGGAAAGATACACAGCCTCTTGGATGTTTCCCTAACAATTCTCATTTTAGGTAATGTAAATAACATTTTTTACATTAACATCTTATTTATGTAGAATCTTCTGTCTCAGCAGATGTCCTACAGCTGTAGGTGTATAAAATACAAAGCAGGACTGGGGGCGGGGGAGAGGGGAGGATTAATCTCTTCCTTACACAACTAAGGAGGCAATTCAGTGGAGCAATGGAAGTATTATCAGATAGCAGATATCACACGAATTGGACGTGGGATCCAGAGCTGAGGGTCTGTTTGCTTAAGACACTGCTTCATCCTTTGATGTCTTGCATATTATATTTTTAAGTCAAAGATGTAGGAAGTCTAATAAATTATTATTATTAGAGAAACTTTTTTTTTTTTTTTATTTAGCAAAAGAGGTTCACAGGTGGCAGCCTTGCTTGCTTCAAATCTGTTTTTTTAACCCATCAGGGATACTATCATGCCATGGTAGTCAACAGACATGCAGTAGCGTAGAACTAAAATGAGTTCCATATACCATTCAGTGAAAAATGATAGCACTTACGGACCACTTCATGTTTGTAAGTTGGCTGCCTTTTTACAGAGCTGGAGCATCTTGTCCAAACCAGCAATTATCACATATGTCATTACACAGGTTTGAAAAGCAGATTTCCCCTGGTGTGCTGTTCCCCTGCTTGCTTATAAGCCCACCTGGTGCCAGATCAAGCCCTTTCTGTCTCACTCCTTTAAAAAGACAACCAAAACCTTGCTTTGTTAATTCTGAAATACAGTAGCCTGTGACTGCGGAGATCTACACATGCTGTGTCTGTAAGGGCACAAATCACGGGTAGTGCAGTGATGCTCTAAGAGCTGCAGCCAAAGGTAAATGGGCAGGCATTGATAATGGCACTGATTAATTAGCAGGGAAATCATAGAATCATAGACTGGTTTGTGTTGGAAGCGACATCTAAAAGTCATCTAGTCCAAGCCCCCTGCAGTGAGCAGGGACATCTTCAACTAGATCATGTTGCTCAGAGCCCCAGCCAACCTCACCTGGAATGTTTCTAGGGATGGAGATTTTACCACCTCTCAGGGCAACCTGTGCCAGGGTTTCATCACCCTCAGCATAAAAGATTTCTTCCTTATATCTAATCTAAATCTCCCCTTTTTTAGTTTAAAATCATCACTCTTTGTCCTGTCACAACAGGCCCTCCTAAAAAGACCATCCCCATCTTTCTTATAGTCCCCTTTAAGTACTGAAAGGCTGCAATAAGGTCTCCCTGGAGCCTTCTCTTCTCCAGGCTGAACAACCCCAACTCTATCAGCCTGGCCTCACAGGAGAGGTGCTTCAGCCTTCTGATCATCTTTGTGACCTTCCTCTGGACCCACTCTAACAGGTTCATGTCTAGTGCTCAGTACTCCGGAGCCGGACACTGTGTCGTGACAGTTGCTAACATGGGAAGTTTATGCATCAGAGTCAACACTGTGTGCGGCCGGTATCTATCCCAGTGTATCGGCAGGGAGCCAGCCCATACATATGCATAGGAGGAGCAACTAATTCAGCTAATGTGCTTCACCCAGACTGGCCAGTTCAGAACTCCACACACATACCACTGAGAAATCTGCTCACAGAGGTATGGGGACCTGTGCTGTCGTTCTTAACTGTAACCACAAAGAATTATCTCTTCAGCTGCTATAAATCAGCAAAATGTCCTTCTTTGCTTTCAGCGAAGAGGGACCCGTTTTGCACCAGGACTATCAACACTTCAGAGCAGAAAACAGTATGGGGCAGTTAAACCCAGGAATATGCACTGCTTCATCCTATTAAAAACATTTATTAAGGGCATATTTTAGCTTTGTAACCTGCTGCTTGTTGTGCATGAACTCTATGGCTTTCCTTATTACCTTTGTTTTCAGGCACCATAGACTCTGCAGCTTTACTTTTCACAAGGTGTCAGCATCTCCTGCCAAAGGGCAGAGGAATGATGATGAGACAAATTGTAAAAGGTTCTTGTAGTTGTTTTACCCCAGCTTAGCTCTTGTCAGTGACATTTGCCAGTTTAAAAACTCTCAGTGCTCTACAAAAGTCCTAAAGTTAATTTATAAGTGTAAAAAACCACTCGATCCTAGACTCCTAAACTAGCTACAGAGAACTTGTATTAAAAATCCAGGACATAGTGTACCGCACAAGCCCAACAGTTAGATATGTACATGTCTAGCTATTTCATGGATGGAAAAAGAAAAACTGACACAATTACAGACTTGTCATACTCCACTTCTTTCTTCAGAGTATTGAATGTCACTTAAAGCAAAACAAACAGCCAAGTTCATTTCCCGTGACAAACATCCAGGGACATCTTAAAGTCAAAACAGAAGCGCCCAAAATCAGAAGGCAAAGGAAACTTTGACAGAGCTTCAGAACCTTGTCAGCTGCAATTATTCAGTAAGTGTACTCCAATCAAAGGAAAAGAAGGGCCCCCATCTCTGCAGACTGCTGAGCAGTATTGAAAGGTTTCACAGGCACTGCTATCTGCAGCCTTAGCTTAATAAAAAGAAAAAAGAAATACTGCCATGGGTGTTAATACTAAGAAAAGGTGAACAAAACTAACATTGAGAAAACCAAATGTGATAAAGAGCAGGAAACAACAACAGAATCTCTGTTAATGCTAGGAAAAGAAGTCAAAGTGCATATAATTTAATATAATCTCTCTCATAATAAAGTACCCCTTACTGTAATTAAAATCTTCAATCACAAATATCAGTTACATTTAAGTAATGAGACTATCTTTTACCCTTTTCACATGACTTGAGCTGCAAATTACTTTGAAAAAAAAGAAAAAAAAAGGATCAAATCTATAAACATAGAAGGGTTAGAAAAGCCCCAAATGACAGTCATAGTGCATGATTTGCTCTAGCTGAGAAGTAATTTTCTAATAAAACAGGCTACAAGTTTGGAGCATGTCTGGCACTTACCAGGAACAATCTCCTTCAGGAGAGGCAGGAAACAATTGTCATCCTCTGAGACCTGTTTGTTCCATCAGGATCTTTTTTCTACTTGCTGTGCTTTGAGTGATTGGGTGATGCTCTTAGTGCAGCCAGTGCACTGTAGTTTCTGTGGGTGATCCTAAGAGAATCATATTTGATGCTGATAAAATAACTTGGTTATTTGACTTTCCTGCAGCAGTTCTGGGAAGCCAGCATTTTCTGCAGTTTCATGATACAATTGCTGAAACGTTGGGGTACTCTCTAGATTAGAAACATTAATTTTTGGCTTTGAAAGGATTGCATTCTTATATGCTGTTAACTTTAGGTGCTTTCAGCTTTGCTTAAATCTCAAGCAAAATCCAGTTTCCCATCTATGTTGCCTGCATACATTCTAACCAGAACAGCAGTCAGATGAAACCGCAGTGTGATATCTCTGAGCTGGTACCTGTTAGTGCAGCAGGCTGCCAGGGCACTCCTCTGTTTCTGTGATGGGTCAGACAGGTCAGTAGCTGTTCAGCAGCCACAATGACCCCCTTCCATATGCCACAATGGAAAATTAGTATACAACTGGAGAATGGTTATGTATCCTAACATGGTCTTGGCTCTGAGAAGGGGAATATGTTCTGAGGTTGCACAGTTCTGGCAGAGGCATATGACAGCCAAGAACCAACTTTGAGGGTGACAAAGCACTGGAACAGGCTGCTCAGAAAGAAAAGGAATACTTTCTCTTGATTGTCATCACTTCTCCAGCCATAATTAGAAAGCGTGTTTCTTTCCTGTACTCCCAAAGTATTATTTGATCACCTGTTCAGCCAAAAACCTTTTGAAGGAGAACATGGACAACTGGAAAGGTGATGGCAGCACTGAGAGGATGACAAGCTTTTGCTTGTCTTTTTTCTTAATGGGTAATAGGTTCAGACTAAAGTGTCAATTGACATCCCATTGCAAAAGCATTTTCTCTTTTGTAAATAAATATTTAGGCAGAAATTTGCAGGCAGGTAGGAAAGCTGTCCCAGTGATATTGCAAGCAGTGGCTGCATTAGGGACCCCAGCCTAGTCTGAGTCTTCTGAGGCTGAGGGTGGGTTTTCTGTGTCAAAGCTCATCAGTCTTTCTCAAAAGTAGTGTCCAGCCTCTGGCACTCTGCTGTAATAACTTTCTTCCTGATGCAACCCCCTTTTACAAAGCAGGGAGGTGCCATCACTCTTCTCTCCATGCTATTAAGAAAAGGGTATTCTCTGCCACATGGCGTTATGTAGCTCTCTCTACAAAGTCCAGGCTTTTTTGATGACTGCAATGAATGGAAAAAAAAAAAACAAACAAAAACCACCAACAAAAATTATTCGTTCATTTTGCTTTCTAATATGCTTACCAGCACTCATTTTAAGAGATATAAACCGTTCCAGTTCTCACTTAGCTTTCTACAGACTGCAAGGAATTCTTATAAAATGATGTTGTCACATAGTGTCTTTGCCAAGGCTTAACAAACTGTTTTAATAAAGACATGAGTTATTAAGAGGGAGTTGTATTTTAAAGGAAATTACAATGCATATTTGGATGTATTCTAGATCATTACACCAAAGCATACTTTTTGAGTGACTCAACAATATCCATTTGTCATCCGGTGTATGTTCTTTTATATTAATGTTTGGTTTTGATAATAACATTTATTTCTTATTCCCTAATTTGCTGTTTTAGCTAATTGCACAAGATATGCAAGAACAAACACTAATTACTAAATCAGACCATGGCTTTTAAAAGACTCAGGGGAAATAAACCAACAAATGAGAAGACAGGGACCTGTTTATTTTCCCTGCTCCTTGTCTGATGGGCTGCACAAAGAATCCCAGTATTTTAAGAGAATGCACAAAGTTATATGGAACAGTGGCTTGCTCTTCCATTACTAGCGAGGAGAGGTCACTTATCCGTTTTCCAATCATGGAACACTGCCAGGGAATTTGCAAGGTATTAATTGCCATATGGAAAGCATGTTCATGAATGGTACATACATATGTGTGCATCAACTTACACATGTGTGCATGAAATCTTCCTCCTCTGTAAAGAGAGTATCTATTGGCATGTCTTTTTTCAGGCTACATAGTAGCTGCTGATCACAGCTGAACTGTTCCCTTTTTCATGGAGATTGTGGTGATGAGGGTGGAGGTCCTTGGGAAAAATATAGAAGATTTCCATTCTGTCATGGCCCTCTGTGTTCTGCTGCTGTTCCCTCAATCCCCATCTTTTCTCCTGGCTTTTCACTCGGGCACATCTTTTCACACTGAAGCTTTCTGATCTTGAGTGGCTCCTGGTTTAAAATTTCAACAGCAAGCTATCTCAATTTCTTCTTATGACAATTTTAACACAACAATTGACACAATATGTGTGTTATCCGAAATATCACGTCATCCTTGGGGGTCAGGCAGAAGTCTACAAAGACTAATGCTTTGGGCTTCTAATCGGCTGACAGAAACAGATTTTTGGATGTGGGGCTTTCCTCTTCATTTTCTTCTAGCTGACTCTGATGATTCCCTGAAAATTCTGCCTCTAAGAAGTTTTAAATGAAAGTTAAATGCATTTACTTTAGCATTACTCTTTACTGGTGGTTAGGAGGAGCCATTTCTACTCATTCTCCATCTATTGCTAGATGTGATTACCAGTTGTAAGGGAGGGGGGAAAGCAATACCTGGCTGGATCCTTGTTTTGCTCTGCACTGAAAGTAAATAGGAAGATGGTGTATGATATGGGATGATGTAGAGCTGCAAGCAGCCACAGTATGATCCATAACGACTACAAAGAACAGGCAGTTTGCCTGTTCTGCCAATGTTTGACTGGCATAAGGCACCCTGTAGGGTCTTCCCATAACCAGTCCTTTGCAAGTTCTCATCTGAAAAAGGACTTGAGAAGCTTTAGCCAAGTTAGTTGGTGGAAACTTCTGAAGATTGCTTCCATCCCCCAAAACGAAATACTTCCTTGGAACCACAGATTGAGATCCTTTTTATTCTCCACCACTAAATGGTAAATTAGAGGAACAGATTTTGGTCATTCATGTGGAATCACTTCAGAACAACCCTTGGAAACCAGCCCTTCGCTTTGGTCTGAGGCAGAAGATAATATTACTTTTGATCTTGCCCTCAGCTAAGGCTCTTGAAAAACTCAAAGCACACTGTAAGAGCTTCTGGCCTTGGGTGCCATCAGAAGCAGATCTTGGCCAAGGCCTACAAGGTAGGCAGGTCTGACACATAGTGCACACAAGATGCCTTCTATGCGGTCTCTGCTGATGGCATCTCATCGTCAGGTGCTTAAACATCAAGTAGTTTTCACCATTAGCAGTAGACACGCTTGTCAGTATTTTCTTCCCAGTGGAGAATGCAATCAACTGAAATTCCCTGCGGTTTTGTTTTTTCCAGGTTGCCAAACTTTCTGGCGCTGCTTTTGTAGACTCTTCCCCTTCCATTTAGAAGCTGTTGAGAAATTTTCCTGCTACTATTACAACGCTATTCTTTATTTATTTTTTGTACATGCTTCTAAATGAAATACACGTGGCCATAAAATTGAAGAGGATTCTGTTGAGATTTTGTTTTGTGAAAGCCAGAGATAAAGGTACTTTAAAACAGAAAATCAACTTAGGAACACTGTATTCACTGCGGATCATCTCAGTACAGAAGGATGATGAAACCTGGAAGTCACTGGAAAAAAGAAAAATCTGTAAAAATATCTAAGAATCCAACTGGATTTGCTTGCTGGAAAAAGCTCTTGTAGAGCTTGGCTGAATGAAAGGTAAGGTTCATACAAAATGTAGGAAAGGCCAGTTTAGTGCAGATACCCAGACTTTAAAAAAAGACAGGCTGTGATGCTCACTGACAACCTGAATACATGCTGTCAGTCACCCTCGTTAAGTGCTATTTACAGAAAACCAAAGTGAGTACAGCAGGATGAACAAAGCACTGACTTCATAGAGCAGAGGAAAGGCTGTTGAATGAATATGTAGCTGGACATGGAAAAGGATAAAAGTAAAAAAACAGTATGAGAAAGCAGAGACCAAGCTTTTCACTTTCTTTTTCCCTCAGTCCTGCTTCAAAAAATATCAATCTTTTTTTTTAATCACCTTTTTCTACCTGATTCTCAAATAATTCCCAAATTTCAAAAGATCTGCAACAGGAAATGTTAATTAGGAATCTCTTGCAGATTTCAATTAAGTGCCCTTTACATGGCAACATTTTAGAATTAAATACTTACACTGAAGGATAATATAATTTGAATTTTATTCTTCAGAAATATAACCTCCTGTACAATAAAAAAAGACAGTACTCTCAAAGTGATACAGGAGGTGACCAGTGAAAGCCCATAATACACCATCTCAGGGGCACTTCAGATTATCACCTGTAGGAGTTGGCTGGCAAAAAATAAATACGATCAATGTTACACAGAAGTAGTAAATGAAATACAGTAAATTGCTGTAGTAAAGCTGGATGAATTTGGTCATAGCAGCTTAAGGTGCTCTTTGCTCTCCTCATTTGTGACTCTGATGGAAAAATCTTTACCAAGGCTGGGTTGGGTGGGGCTTTGACCAATCTGGTCTAGCAGGAGGTGTCCCTGGCCCATGGTAGAGGTATCAAAACAAGATGATCTTTAATGACCCTTATAACTCAAACCATTCTATGACCTTCAAATATATCATTGCTAGAGTGGTACTGCAGGCTAGCATGTCTCACCCATTTCTTTCTGTAACAACAGGAAGGGGAAACAGAAGGTGCTGGACATACCTGGAATCACAGGATCATTCAGGTTGTGAGAGACTGCTGGAGGTCATGTGGTCCAAGGCCCTGCTCAAAGTAAAGCCAGCTATAAGGTTAGATCAGGTTCAACAGTACATTGTCCAAGCAAATTTTGAATTTCCATCATACACAGCAGAATTTACCTTATGACCATGGGTGGCTTTAGTCCTTTTGCTGTGCATCTCCAAGGAGTGTCTGGCTCCATCTTCTGCTTTTGAAGGCATCAGCAAGATCCCAACCCCACTTCTCACCCCACGCTTTCTCATTTCCAGACTGGGGTAATATGGATCCAGCTGGATTTTGCACTGCTAACTGAAACTCTCTGACATGGGTTGTGGTCTGCAGCATAGAATCAGAGTCCACGTGTTGATGGGGGATGTTTTCACCAGAATGTGGGACTTCACCTTACTTTTTAATGTAGAGCGTCTATTAATTTTGTGGGTTTTATAACTTTGTATCACTTTTGATAAAAAATACTGGAAGGTCTTGAATCAGACAAATCTAGATTTCACTTTTTTTCAGTAATTTATCCCCCTACCAGAAGTTACAGTATTTCAAAACTCCACTATGTTTTCCTTTTCATGGGTATACAAGAGAATGATGAATAAATCTGTCATATCCCTATATATTTTCATCTGATTAGTTATCAGGAGATAACTTCCCCAGTCTGACATGACAATGACAGGCCAGCTGTAGCCCTCCAGAAGAAGGTGGATAGTGGCACATTTCCCTCCCTTATCCCACAGGAAAGAAACAGGAGCAACTCCCTGCAAGCTACTAGTAGAAAAAAGGGGTCATCAAGCCAAACTGCTGACGAGATGCGTTTGGAGGCTCCTGTGCACTGAAGTGAGCAGTGCAGACTGTTTTCCTTTCCTCATATTTATGACATAATATGTCCCAGATCTTGAAACAGGACCATGCAGTTCAGATGATGAATCAGGGGAATTATGCAGCTGACTCCTCACAACTCTAATAACTCTGGATGATTGTTTCACATGACTCATTTGAAGCCCTTTTCTGATCCTCATCATGAAAGAATTAAAATAAAAGGCAGAAACAGATCATATGTTTAAGTGTCAAAAACATCTCTACGCGTTTCAGAAACAGGGAACCAAGGGAGTCACTAAAATACACTTTTGTCTATCATAGGAAGTGTCAATTTAGAGGAAAGCACTACAACTTGATAAACTGTGAACTGCATTAAAGTTATGACATAAATTTTGTGTAAGCCCACATTGCACATTATTTTTATTTAACAAAACTTTTTGATAAACTCAGAATGCTTAACTGGCATAATGCAGTTCTCAATATGTTTGGTGTTACATTTAAAAGACTTTACTTGTTAAAGTTTTCATGTGTTATTAAAGTCACTGCTTGGATGTGGTACATCCAAGTTTTAATTTAATACAGTTTGTATTAAAGGATAATATTCAAACTAAACATACAGCTTTTTAACAGATGTTTAATTACAGCAGCTTCTCTAACTCCGAAATCGCTTGTGGATCTCTCTCTTGTTATTTCAGATGAAACTGCTTAGATACAAATGTTATCTTTTCACCATTGCAGGGCAAGATGAAGTCGTCAGCGTTTTTACCAAAAGAGTCAGTTCCTCATTGCCAGTTCTGAGATAAGCTGACCAAAAAAGTCTAAACCAAATGAGTAACAGATAAAACCCCCTCAAACTGTTATTCTTTTTTCCAAGTTCTTTAAACAAAATGCCACTAATTCAAAGTGTAACCTCAGAATTCACCTCTTGCCTGCAGTCTTAACTTTTTCACTCTCTGCATTCTCCAACAAGTTGTCTAAGTTTGATTTATCTCTTACAAATATACAAGAATGCAGTTATTTATTGTTGAGCTGCTGCTTTATTAAAGAAAGCTCTTGTTCTCACACTCCTCACTATGTACATATTGGAAAGCCTCAGCTCTGAGTGGAGGTAGAAGTCTCGGTTAACAAATATGAAACTAGTTGCTACTAATAAACCCCTATAGACTAAAATACAAGTTTATTATATTATTAGAAATCTGAGAAGAGACTGGAAACATTCTTAGGCCCCACAATGACACAATACCATCTCTTCTCCATCTTCCTGAGATAGGTGAAGCCTGCTGCTTTGTGGTCATAGCAAGGTCACTCATGAAATACAGGAGGGATATGCTGAATGCTGCTCTCACCCTTGGTGACGTTCATCCCTTTGTAAGGGACAACCACACTGGACTCACCAGGACTTCAAGAAGTGCACTGGGCTTGTGCTGCCCCTCTGCAGAGATTAATTTAATAGCCACAGTGACACTAGTGCTGCCTTCGCTCTGAATGAACTTCAAATGAACAATTTTCCATCATCACCTTGCTTCTTGAAGCCCCTTTTCTGAATAAAAAACTAGTAAAAGTGAAGATCAAGGAGTGGAAATTAGACAGAGTAATGATGAAAGGTTTCCAGTAACACACACTAAAGATTTTAAATAAATATTTTAATTCTATTATTGGCATTTACAGGTAGAAAGCATACAGTATGTTACAATTTTATCAAAATGTGAAAAATATGGATGTTACATAAGTAACAAATGTAAAAAAAGTATTTTTCTTACCTTCCCTGAAAGTAAGAAAACTATTCAGCATAGGAAAATATTGATATAAAAACACAGCTTAGGTAAAAAAAAAACATACAAACAAACAGTTTAAGTTTTTACACAGCACAATAGGTTGATAGATCCACATGAAGATGAAAGGACTTTGTGAGGTTCTACTTTACCTAAAACTTTAGGGAATTTGGGACAAACAGTAAGCTACATTAATGAATCTATAAGTAGTTATCCCTCATATCCGCTCCAAAATGCTAGAGTGCAGTAATTTTCTATACAATAAATAATTCTTCAAAGTTTCCATCATAGAAAATCATATAATGCAGAAAATGCCACTCCAAGGTCACAAAGGCTAGGCAGTGCTTTAATAATAATTATGATAACACTTATTATAGTGCTTTATAAAGTCTAAGCACTTCAGATGAGTTAACTAATTAGTCCTCACGACACCCCGCGAGGCCAGTGAGGAAGTGTTTTTCCTACCTTTCCATAGTACAGATGGGAAAAGGAAACCTGGGGAGAAGCATGGACTGCAGCAGCAGCACAGCCGAGATGAGAGGCCAGGGGATGGGTAAATCAAGGGGTTCTTCCCTCGCTCCCGATGATTGCACTGCTGCTGCAAGCCAGGCTGACAAATGCCTATCGTTCCCCTCCCAATGGAAGCACCAAGGGGGACGAGCAGGGACTGGGGTTAAGCATCCCAAAATATTTCACAGAGATTCAGAAGCTCTCACACAACTTTGTCAAAAAAACCCCAAAACAAAACAAAAACAAAGCAAATAAAATCCCAAACAAACAAAAAAAGGAAAGAAAAAATAAGAGGAAGAACGATAAAAAGGAAAAAAACCTCCAAACAAATAAACAAGCTGAAAAGAAAGTACTCCTAAAGTGCTGACTGGCTTGAGCTGCTTCTAGCACCTCTTGTATGGAATAAGACTTACAGCACTGTTGCCAGCAATTATTCAAGCTGATTTCATCCATAAAGTTACGTGTGAGCAACTGCAGGATACGGTAACTATGTTTTCTGAGACTCCTTCCTACGGTAATTCCTTCATTCACCACCCTTCTTCCATGCACTTCTTAAGGAAAATTAAATCCTCAATACTCTTGCATCATATAACATGTTAGTAGCTGGAGACAATATGCACATCCTTCACAATTTAAAAAAAAAATAATAAAAAAATTAGTTCATTTTCAGAACAAAGCATTATTAATTTAAGAGTCACAAACCAAACAAAGGTAAATAGGAAACCCTTTTCAAAGGCTGCATGCCAAATATCTTGCTTTCAAATACAATGCATGCAGGAGAAACAAATCCATCCAAGCATAATTAAATTAAAATCGTTTTCAGTCTCTTTCAGCAGCATAATGGTTATTATTTTTAAAGTCTCCTCCAACCAAACTGGCCTGGGGTTCAAATGCTGACCTTTGCTTTTCTACAACCATATAATGGTTTGACTGGTCCCCGTGGCTTTGCACTGCGGCAATACCAGGAGATAAAGCCTATACATACTGTTCTGCCTCCCCGTCCTTGGAAACAGGCTTTGTTGTACCACCTTTGCTGTCTTCGCTCGCTGCTGCTGCTGCTATTTTTTCAGGAAGTGATGCCAAATCTTTGAAAACATCCACATAATGCCCAAAGCCAGGGCCCCAGTTCAAGAGGTTGTCCCAGTTAAAGCTTCCCGCTTGCTGCCCCAGCTTCACGGGGAGGGAGTTCTCCCCTGTGCTGGTGGTGGTGGCCTGTGCCCCCACTGGACCCCCCTCGCCTCGGCGGCCAGGGTACCGGCGGGGCTTCAGCCTGGCACCGTAGTTATCCTCATCATCCGCATCGGACTCATTGACCTGGGATAACTTGGGCATCCTGGAAGTGTATGCTATGGGCTTATCCCTGTCATACTCCATCTCTGAGCAGGTGAAGGACTCATGAGAGTCACTGTCGGAGGAGGACTCAGGTGCAGGAATACCATCGGCTGGGTTCCTTGTCCGGGACAGAGGCCTTCTGCAGTCCTCCTCAGAAGAGGACCGGCCATGGTCCGCGCTGCAGATGCTGGGGTTTCTGGGGCGAGGGGTGTTCAGTCTCTCCACCTCTTCAATTGACAGCCCCACCGGAGGAGCAGTCTCCAGAGGGATCTGCCCGATGGGCTGCTTCAGGCGGCTTCCCGGTCGGGCACTGTGGCTTGCCATGGTCTGTGGACTCTTACTTCTCCTCCCCAGCCGAGTGGCATAGTTAAAGATGCCAGGCTGGCAGACATCATTGTGCATCTCCAGCGGGCTCCCTTCCCTTATGGCGAGGTGCAGCTCCCTCGCTGGACTGTGCCTGTAGAAAGTTGACGACTTGGAGAAGGGGGCGGGGCTGTGCCGAGACAGGGGGTTGGGAGTAGGGCATGCCGAGTGGCTTAAAGATGTTGTCCTCAAGCCTTGCCCATAGGCAGGCTGGTAGGTTAAGCTGCTGGCTCCCAGGGGCATGGGGGACTGCCGTGCGAAGCCCAGTGGGCTGTGCCTCTGGATGGAGAACTTGGGCGTGTGGCTCCGAAATTGCTTGTAGTGCTGGATGATGTCAGCGTCGGAAGGGGCAATGCTGCTGGCATTGTCGATGTCGTAGTGCTCAATCTCGGGCTCAG
This sequence comes from Ceryle rudis, assembly GCA_033439905.1. Classification (NCBI taxonomy): domain Eukaryota; kingdom Metazoa; phylum Chordata; class Aves; order Coraciiformes; family Cerylidae; genus Ceryle; species Ceryle rudis. Next base: position 143,714 of record JAAGNO010008395.1, on the reverse strand, counting down.
GGGAAGCCAGCGGGGCGCTGGGAATTGTCTCTGTGGCATGTGGGATATCAGTTTCATCATAGATGAGATATGGGTTTTCTCTTTCAATGATATCAGGCTTTGGGTTCCCTTCGGGCTGCTTCCTGACAGTCATGTCATCGCCATAGGGTGGGATGTTGTCAGGGTCATCAAATGCCACATTCTCGCTCCCTTTTTTCTTCTTTTCCTTTGTTTTCTTCTCCTCTTTCGGGCCTTTCGACTTCTTTCCTCGGCACTGGTTGCAGAGGATGAGGCTGAGGACCAGCAGTGCCAGGACCGTGGCGCAGCTGCCCACGATAGCTGGCACAGCCCAGAGCGGCAAGGACAGCTCAGCAGGGTGTGGGGATGGGAGGCAGATGTGGCCACCACTGCTCCCCGCTCTACACTCATGGCCTGGGGCGCAGGAGACCCCCAGGCATGCCACCACCGCCTCGCACGTCCGTCCTGCGTACGCCTCAGGGCAGAAGCAGGTGAAGCCACCGTGTGTCCCAGGTTCACAGCTGCCCCCATTTTGGCAGGGGTTGGAGGCACACGCTCCCGGTGGGACACACTGGTAGGAGTACCACTGGTTGATGCACATCAGCTCACCCCAGCAGGGACTGCTGGCACATATGTTGGGGCCGCGGCAGCCGATCTTTACCGAGGGATCTGTTTTGGAGAGAGTGGCAAGGCTGTGCTTGCCAGTGAAGGGAAGGCTCTCCCCGCCGTACTTGACATAGGAAATGCAGCCATCGAAGCCTAGGAGAAAAACCAACAGCAACGTCAGGACCTGCAGACCGAGCAAGCACAGCCAACAGAGGCCAAAGACACTCTCACCATCAATGCCACAGCAACACCTCTGCTGTGCCTCTTGCTCCCCAAAATAAAAGGGGAAACACCAACATAGAAGCAACAACATGGACAGCCCAGAGCTAAAATGGAGCAAGAGCCTTATTTGGTGGTGTGGTTTCAAGCAACATGTGGGGTAAATCCTGCTGTCAGTTAAGCACACAAAGCCTCTGTTTTCATGACTGACTCCTATGTGTACTGAGCTTACGGTTGCTTCCCCACATTTTTACCTTATGTTGTGATTAATGTAAAAATATCTGCAATATTAATCCCATAATGTTTTATTGCTTCTGTTAAATATTTCCTCCTAGGTTGTAATTTTGTTGGTTTGATAATTTTGGGGGGTTTATATTAGATAGGAACTGAAATCTATTTTTAAGCACAACAAGATTAAGTAAAGGCTGAACATGCCTGGAGCTTCTGACATTACGTCTATAGATGTATCTTTTAAAATGGATGATTTTCACAGCTAAGTTGTGCATAGAAATGGAGATTAAAGATAAGAAACTAATTAAGCAGTTCCTCTGAAGATATACACATGGCATTTATATAAATGATACCAAGATACCTTACTTCTTTTAAGGCTGCCAAATAAGAATTCAGAAACAGGCTGTGGTTTTCAACTTCAACACTAAGCAACAAAAATATTCTTAGGTGAGTAAACAAAATGTGTCCATGTGTGCAGCTACTGTAGGAAACATGGTTATGTCTCCTTAAGTTCTGATGGGTTCTCCTGGGGATGCCACGTGTAGTGCCAGGTTTACAGAAGGATATTATTCAAGACCAAATTTATCATCTGTCATCAATAATCAACAAGGAGGACAAAAAGTGCCAGTACTCAGTTCTGAAGTGTTGTGCTTGGGTGAAACAAAACCAAATTTTTCATGATTAGTAGTGTCAGAGAAAGGTTAATTTCTGCTAACATCATGCTGGAATGGAAGAATAGCCACTATGAATGGAACTTTGTGAATAATTGTGGCAATCTCCATGAGAGTGGGTAGCATGATGATAAACCTTATGAATATCTCCTCTGTTACGAAATAGCAAATATACTCAAGTTGTATGAGTTGATATGGATTTCCATTCTTCAAAGTATGTTGTTTTAAGATTTGAACACCCTCTGATGTCAGAAGCAAAATACAAGTGAGTATCAACATCAAATATGTTTCACTGAGACATGCAAGTCATTTGGTGTAAAAGGACATGAAAGAGCCTCCTCAGTTTTGCAAGCATGCTATTTCTGTATTATTTCCATTATGAAAGAGTCTTTTCTTTCAGCTTTACTTATATTTTCATTTACTCCTGCTTTTTACATTCCCAAATAAAGAGGAAATTGAGGATTTATGTTCAGGTGAGAGCCCAAGCAAAATGCACGATTACCTTGCCGCACACTTGGTGGTCCTGTGCAGCAGTGGTGCAATAAACACCAACTGGAATTTTGTCAGGTCTGCTTGGGTCTGAAATTGTTATCGCATATACCAGCTTCACAGCCCTGCAACTGTCGCCCGCATTATGTTTTTGTTTGCCTGTAACAGTACTGCAGATATTTTTGACTCTGAGTTCATGCAGAGTTTTATACCTCCCCCTTGTAGATCCTTGGTATGTCGTACACAATGTAACTCAATATTAAAATAAAATCAAATCATATGAAGAAGAGATTTTGGATTGTGTATTCCTAATGGAATCCAGACATTCCTAATTTGTCTGCTGCAGCATCAGGCAGCGGTGAGAAGTCAGTGTCCTCAATTTTCTTTGTTCCAGCTTTCCTACAAGCCTCTGATTTTTCCATGCATATGGTGCTCATAAAACTTCATATAAAAAGGGGAAAAGTTAGCACAGCATCCAAACGATACTATACTGTGTTTCATACAACTTCACAACACGCAGATGTGAAGCGTGAATTTGATCCACTCAAAGATACTTTATGTGGTCACAATTCTTGAAGTCAGAAAGATTTTTCAACAGGAAAACTCTGCAAAACCTACTCCTGCATTGTCTGGAGTATCTCACAGTTTGCAGCTAAAATCCCTTCCATCTTTGCTTATCACTGCAAGGATGATATCAAATATATGTTATCTGCTTCTCTTGCCAGGGTCTAAGACAGTTGCTTTAACTCTTAAGGGAAAATTATTTACTTCTTAACAACTCAATGTCAGTCAGAGGGTGGTTCTTTATTGCCCTTGATTTCTGTTGATCAGAACTAAATCCTATTCTTCACTTGACAGCAGGAAAAAGCAGGAGGAAGTTGGGAGCTTCAGAAAATATTTTAATCATATTAATAACAGGCTAAATCCTGCAGTACTTACCAAACCCCTACAAAGTTCTCGTTTAGCATTTTTTCCCAGATAAAAGATTTGCCTTGATATTCCAGATTCTCAGTCAGGTAAGGAATAGATCCTTTTTATTCTCCATTAGCATAACAAAATTATAACAATTAATTTACAGCTTAGCAAGCAAACGCACCCCCCATCTCCAAAAAGCCCTGCAGATGGAGTGCCTGCTTTTGGAAACAACAAGGTTGCAACGTGTACCAAAGGGACAAAGTCTGCAATCCTTACTCATTCAAATTGCAGTTTTTCTGGCAAAGGATGGAAGTATATTAAATACTGATAAATACAGTACTTTCTGCAACCTTTAAAGGAAACAGAGACCCTTTGTCCATTCAAATGTTCTTATGTGCAGTATACTAAAAAAATAAAAATAAAAATTACCTGCAAGAGTGCTCTTGAAAGGTTGGCTTGATGGGATTCCTCCCAAAGAAATGGTAAGAACGTTTTGTCCCCCAAAGTCTTGTGTGGGGTGAAGAATGTCTCGGCTATGAGTCTTGTCAACTGACAGGATAGTAGCAGACCCATTCTTCTCGATGAGAACTGAATGCCACTGACCATCCGCAGCATACACTTCTGGGATATTTCTTTCCACTTTCCCAGCAATACCGGCGTCAGACACGTAATGCACTTTCCCACCTTTTATCTGATCAGAAGAATACAGAACGCATAATTTAAAAATGCTATACACATAACCACTTAAATACAAACGTTAACCAGTGGAATGTCCATTCAGTACAGCTACAGTAACACGTGGCTTCAGCTGTAATAGGAAGCCTGGTTGTATTTTTCCCCAAATATCTATTTTGTACTAAAAATGCATTATTTAGTGATAAAAATTTGGCTGCAATTAAATACATAATTGCATCTGTAGAAAACTTAGACCTGCCATCTGCTCATTCCCTAGTTAAACTTGTAAGAGAAAAAAAATCTATTGAGAAGCCAACGATAGCATATGCACATGACAAAACTTTTTAACTAAAAAAAATAACAATCCTTCCTCCTTCTTCAATGCAAGTGTGAAAAATGCTTTGCAGAGTAAACACATGTTGTCCTTGCTCAAAAAAAACCCCTTGTATCTAATTTTAATTATGATACAGTAGGAATGTATGTGACATGGCAGGACTGGAGCAAGATTCCCATTTCATACCTGATTTTTCTGCTAATTTGTACTTTGCAGAGAAATAGTTATATTTGAGAAACTTTTCTAAAGAGTCACAAAGTGTTATTATTTTGTGTGAGTTTTCCAGTGGTGATTTCTTGAGCAAACTGCTTTTAAACTAGTGAGCTGTTAGGAAAAAAAGGTACTATTAAATTGCATGAAAAATTTCTTGGCTTTTCCTCTAGGAATGACGCCTCACAATTCTACTGAATCATGAGATGCAGGATTTCAAACCTCTTATTAGCAAAATATTGAATGATCCCAAAGTGAGATCAGTGCAAATTCTGCATTTAAGATATAGCAGTTAAAAAACACTCCAACATCCAAACCTGCCAGCTTCTCAAATATTGCATAAAAGTCGGGTACATCAGCTGACCTCCTAAGGGTGCACAGACTTATGTACAGCTTATATAGGGTGGCTCTGCAACTTGTTGCAAGTTTCCTTTTGTGCCCTGCATGTTTGGTCATATGTGTTAAAAAAGACTACTGTTTTCCCTCCCATGTTCCTTGCTGCAGCTCAGTCTGTCTGTAACCTGTAATACGAGTGTGTAGAACATGCACATGTGTAGTCCAGGAAAGGTCAAAGCCCCAGGTTTGTTGAAAGCTCTCTAAGCTTCCCATGCTTTGTTCCAGGAAAAATAATGCTCACCTGGGAAGAACTGTGAGGTGACACACCTGCTACAAGAATGCTGCTCTCATTTCCAGAATCTGTTAAATGCTCTAGATTTACTTCTTTAGTGATGTAAGCTGAGGACTTTGCTCATACAGATCAGCTTTAATATGGCTGTAAGACCATGCTCATGTCTTGGCAGCAGCCTGAACTAAATGCACCTAGCACGTGGAATCATTTGAATCAAGAAATACAATGGTTAATGAGTGCATGCACTTGATTATAAATGCAATAATTTGGACTATTTGAAGACGTATTGTTTGAGGGTCTCTTTGATAAAGCTGCCCCTCAGAGGTAGGATGCTTTTGTTACTGGCAAGCACAGGCAGCATACTATCACTCAGTCCAAAAAAACCCACCCATTTGGAAATGCAGACACACAGGTTCTCATAACATATTAAACACTGGTTGCCACAATCAAAAGTGTTTATAAAAGGATTAACTGGGCTGAATACGTACAGGTTATGGACATAAATAGACCTAATAGGTTTGTTAGTCTTATGTCATCTTTTATGCTTGATGATAATACTGCCTTGTATTTTGGTCCTTATGTAAGCAAAAAGAAATATACCATATCAGACAATACCCTCTAAACTTATGGGAAGACTAAGTACAGAATCATAACTTTTGATTCCACATTAGAGAAGAATTGTAGAATTATTTACCTGTCAGCAACTGATATTTTCCATACAGATTTATGACTCTAACTGTATCTTCATTTCTTTAAAATTGCATATAACTAATGCTAACAGACTCATAAATAATATACTAGTGGCATTTGGAAAATAAAATTTCTGGAGACCAGACTGGTCCATGACTTCTTCAAATAGGACAAAATAAGGAATGTTCTTCTTGGTTTCCTGAAGCACAACATATTTCCAAATCTGAAACAAATGCTGATGCTGACAATATTGAGTAACTCTCATTTCTGGGTCTTATTTAAGTGGCAGAGCAACTGACAAATAGAATATAATGAAAGGAATTAATCACTAAAGCAAACATATTCTTAAATACAAGGATGATTCAACTTTACCAATATTTAGAGTCTCCTTTACTGAACAAATTGCTTCTTATTTGTCTTGCATCTGAGCACTAGCCTTTACAGATTTGCGGCTTACTAAATGAGATATCATTTAAAAGAGTTATGTTCTGATTTATTCCTGCAACTTGATAGGTGCATAGAATCACAGAATGGTCTGGGTTGAAAGGGACCTTTAAAGATCATCTAGTCCACCGTACCCCCTTGTCATAGGCAGGGATACCTTCCTACTAGACCAGCTTGCACAAAGCCACATCCAGCCTGGTGCTGGGACACTTCCAGGGATGGGACATCCTCAGCTTCTCTAGGCAACCTGTTCCAGTGTCTCACCATCCTAATATATGCATATGTCATCTCATATAGGTAACATAATCTGCATTCTCTACATGTACAATTCATAGAACCATAGACTACCAGGTTGGAAGGGAGCTTGAGAATCATCTGATCCAAGCTTTCTTTGCAAAAGCACTGTCTAGACAAGATGGGCCAGCATCCTGTCCAGGTGAATCTTAAAAGTGTCCAATACTGGGGAATCCTCCACTTGCCTGGGGAGATTATTACAATGGCTGATTGTTCTCACTCTGAAAAATTCACAGATCTTAGAGCTACAGTTTTGTGCTGAATTAACCTGATTTCAGATGAGATTTTCAGCCAAAACAAGGGAGGCATTTTCACCTTTAACCCAATTTATTTATCCCATTTTTTGTAACTGAATTAGTTGCAAGTCTATTTTTTGTAGGAGAATAAGATGGGACAAAGAGCTTAAGTAAAAAAGTATCCCACACACTCCTCCTTTTTGTAGGGCATTTTCCATCTCAATTTGACCATTGTTTAATTGAATCTGCTAGGTTTTTTATGTTTCCTGGATTAAGGCTCCCTTTATATCATGAAGGCCTCTCTTGGTTTGAGGGGAGTTTACATCCATCATTTAGTGAAACAGCTCCTCGCAATCTCAGTGTGTCTGATTTATTACCACTTCTCTAATTTTAACCCAATCCCAGCTACACCAAACCCAGTTAACTAAAAGAGGGAAAATGTGGAGGCATCCAAGTAGCCACAGGACTTGTAGCTTTTCCATAACACAATTTAATGTGAAAAAACACATGGCAGGTTTTCTCTGAATGCTTACACTTTGGATAACAAGCATATTAAAGGACCCCAAAATCAAGTTATAAAATTGTCTGTTTTGAACACTGACAAGAGAGTTGTAAACAGAATTCCTTAAAACTCATCTTCGGCACTGAGGAGTAGACTGAAATAACATGGATACCCACAGGTGGGTTGGCTTCACTGACATCTCGGGCCACTGCCGAGGGAAGTGCTTGTCATGACACCTACTCTGGGTATGAGTGGCAGTGCAGGAGCCATACTGTTCTAACTACAGTTAAATTACTACAGTTTTAGTAACTAGCATCACCTGGGGACTTTTTGGCAGTGATGTTACCTCTCCTTCCTTAAACTGCTCCATCTGGTACTAGGCAAACCTCTGCTGCTGGCCCTTGCACAGCTGGGTCTGGGACTTGACACCCTCTGCTTGCTTTTATAACTTCACCGATATTAACAGTAATAAGAGTGTTTGCATAAACACACTGCTAGTGCTTTCAGCCAGGAAAAGGCAATTCTCTTTTTCCTCTTTTTAATAATGCTTATAGAGCTGACCAAGCAAATTCTACTAGGGACAAAAAGGTAGTATTTGTTTTTTTTTCTCTCCAGAACTCAAAATAATAAGATCTTATCTGCTAATATGACTGAGGCAGAAACTTGCTATCAGATGATGTGGTAAAAGCATATATCAGCGAAGTAATGCAGACTTGCTTCTTAAATGCAGCCGGTGTGTCTGTACCTCTCTGATCAGGCAGGTGGAGAATATCCATGGGGCTGAAGCTTAGAAAGTGTGAATTTCTGTATGAGTTTCTTTAAAAGTCAGGGAAAAAACTTGGAAAGCCTTACAGCAGTCAAGGAAACTTGGAGCTTACACCAACCCAATAAAGGGGCTTGCCAACATCACTGCTGTACTCATTTAGAGTTATGAGTAAATGGACTGAGTCATAGCCAGGAACTGAACCATCGCTTTCTCTAGAGAAAGGTAACTTCTGCATCAATAAATTCTTTGGGAAAAAAAAACAAAAAAAAACTGTGTGGCATCTGAAGCATCAATTCAGCTACGTATCTCAAAATAATTTGATATTGACACTGGTCTATGGGTAACCTCATGAATTCAAGTTATCCCTCACTTCCTAGTTTGATAAGTAAAAGCCACGCTAGTAGGGATTAGTGAAAACTTTTTGGCAATTGTTTGCTAGCATAAGGAGGGTCTGGGTTTGAGGCCTAAAATAATCAGAAGATAAAAGGCCAATAACGAAATTATTTCTTCTGTAGAGTGTAACTTAATGATGACAACAAATACAGCAAAAAGTACTGTTCTCACTGCCTTAAAACAGTCACTACTTGGAGTCCAGACAAAACTGATTAGATACAAAACCATCAGGATCTTCTGATACCTTGGCAAATCGCAAGGGAATTGTTGAGAAGATGAACGATACTGGAGCAGTGCCTGGCCTCAGTTAAAGACCTAATATTTTATAAAGGAAACAGCAAGAGCAATGGAAAAATGTGATTTTGATCACTGTGCATGAGGCAGTCCAATCAAATCAAACTCAGCATTAGCCGTAATCTTACCTTCACGGTAGTGAAGTTGCTGCTTTCCTGGACATGAACTAAAATGCCGTTCTCACTTCTTGTCCTGAACTTCACTTCCAAGCTGCTTGCGTTCGGGGGTCCCCGGCCGGTGCCTCGAGCGCTGTGTCTCAGCATATATTCTCGCTTCTTGTTTGGGCTCATGTGGTAGTCAAGTCGTCCTTTGCCTTCTAGCGACAAGGCAGTGTCGGCAGTAATATCTAGGACAAGGACAGGGAAGGGCTAAGTACATGGCTCATTACAGCTATAGTCATTTTCTGCCTAATAATGACCATTTTCTTTCAGAGCAGAGGTCAAGTTCAGAGCAGGTCAGGAGGGAGAGCAGGAGTGAACAGCAGTTTCAGCCCCTCTATTCTTTGGCCTCAACCAGAATGTGTGTTTGAGAGTGGGAGTGTGCTAGTAATTTACTGCTGCTATCAGTCAATAGTAAATTAAAACTCGCTAGGGAACAAAAGAGGGAGGAGGGAAAAAAATTTGGCTCTCAGAACTGTAATTCCTTCCCAGGGATGTTACTGTTTCCATTACTGTAAGCAGGGTTTCATGATATATTGAACTCTAGGCTCTTCAGGGCAGAGATAATGACTTTCTATTTGTTATGGCATAAAAAAATAGAACAAAAAATGGCACAGCATTGACTATCAAATGCTGTTAAAATTATGGCTAATACTTTGTAAACCGGCGCAATAAAAGCATATAAATCAGCTAAACAATAATGGGACATGTAAGAAAACAAAGCCCAGTCATTATACTACAACAACATGGAAGTAAATCACTTTGCTCTCCTAGACAATCATGTATTGATTTACAGAGCTATCCATATGTGAGTTAATAACCCCGAAATGTAAATGGCTTGCTTTCATTTACATTTACCCTATTTTTTTTGCATATAGTCTGACAGTCATTTGACAAAAGGGCCTGCAGTTTGGAGAAGCCATAAGCACATGCACACACTGTTTACGTGAAAGGAAGGGTTTTCTCTCACTCTCTTACCTCCACATAGCAGACAAATCCCTCCTTTGGGAGAGCTTTATTTAAGTTACTTATTATATGTTACTGGGAAGCAGTAGTTTCAAATGAGTGCAAGTTACCTGCAATATGATCTACAGACTAGAAAACATAATCTATGTAACTTGTTGCTATTTTTAGCTCATGAAAGGACAAATAGTCCATTGTGGCTTTTCCTCCAAAATTATTTAAGAGGCAAGCACGCTGCTCGTTTGCATTATTTTATAAAATTCATTATCCCATGCCTCTGAAAAGAAACTCTTAACGGCATTTGGCCAAACCATAGTTAGGTGCATGTTAAAGAGAAAGACAGTAAAATCCCCTCCGTACATTTTTCACAGTGTTTTCCCGTCAGTCCATCTTTGCAGTGACACTGCTGCCACGACCAGTGATCGACACAGGTACCACCATGTTGGCAGGGGCTGGTTGTGCAAGCGCCTTCTAGTCTAGGGCACCTGCAACAAGTCAGAAAAGTAGATGCTGAGGAACATGCAGACAAATAGGTGGAGCAAATGCGCTGGGAAGTGTTCTGTGTTTGAATAATACTCCTGTTCTTCCCCTCAGAGATTACAAAAATGGAGAGGCTCTTCTCTATAGACGTCTCATGTTTCTAAACATATGTCAGTTTTCAGCGTCATAACAGTCTTATGAAAGAGACAGAGAAACTTCTGTGATCTGTTATGCAAGAGAAGAAGGAGAGAGACCTTACTGCAGCCTTTCGGTACTTAAAGGAGGCCTATAAGAAAGAGGGGGACAATCATTTTAGCAAGGCCTGTTGTGACAGGGCAGACTTCATATCACAACAAACAGCACAAACCTGGGGGTTGAAAGAGGAAGGGTGAGCTAGCAGATTTGGATGAGAAACTTGACATTATGGCTAAAACTGTGACTTCAAATACTGAGATGGAAAAAGTAATAGAATCAGATAGTTCATCATTTCTGAAAGACCACTCGGAGGATATGAGGGAAATTCAGTGATACTTGAGAGGCAAAGTGAGAGAACAGACATTGTGGATTAAAAAGAAATAAGAGGGAGTAGAGGGCTAGCAAAGAGTTTGAGTACAGTCAAACCCAGGTGGAAATTATAAAGAAACCCAATAACAGGGCTATACTCTATTTCAGCCCACAGAGCAGCATTAATAATAACTGCCAATAGAAATGTAATGATGTTGCTTTTCTGAAGCCTCTGTGATCTTTTGTGAACCTCTCATCTGAATTCACTTTATTCCTACATTTTTCACACGTTACAATAAATTGTACAGCCTTTTTTTTTTTTTTTTTTACAAGAAATATCTGATGGTGTCTGAATGGAATAGCCTCTGACTTTCATGACATCTTCCTTTATTGTAAACGCAGTCCATTTGATACCATATATAGCAGACGTACTGATCTAAGATTCCTTGAGCTGCCAAAGCCTGGCTGGGCTCCAGGGGACGTCCGTTGACTGCAAACTCCATTATACAGCCCACAAAATCATGGCTTTCCACCTGTCCTCTCCTTTGAAGGATGGGTTCTACAGACCTGATGCCACCAACAGTAACTCGATTTGGTTGTACATCGAGAGTCCTATAAAAGAGTCACAAAAAATAATTTATCAGTATCAGACATTAAGATAATAATGGCAACACAGGAACTGTAACCATCAGCTACAATGTGCAGCTAAAATTCCTCTTCCAAAATTGTTATTTTACATTTAGAAAGGGAGACAGAGAGATCAGTAGCCCTTGAAGTAACATTTATAATGGATATGACTCTAAATTCACACACTGTTATTGAGTGTCAAAATTTCTCTTCACTCGACTGAGCAGTGTGCTTGAAATCATAATGTACAAAGTTTTTTACTCAATTATCATTTACATCATAGATGATGTGTGACATGTGACAGAAAGAGCAAATGTGATTATTGTAAGAAATTAGCCAAAGTGATTGGGATTAAAGTTATTGTTTAGCTCCAAAGAGGATCTAAAGATGCAACAGGAAGGCTTCTGAGCTACTTATGGTAAACACAGGAAATAAGTTTAGTTCTCTGCTCTGGCCAATGTTTAAGAAATGAAAATTGTAAAAGATGACATCTGGAAATTACTGAAAACAACGTCAAAGTTACTACTCTTAATATTTTTTTCAAAGAAAGCAGTAATCAGCTGATGTTATTTCTTACATATTTATAAGAAATAAGAGATGCAGTTTAAATCAATAAATAAAAACCTCAAATCAAAGCCCAAAACAGAACACTGGAGTGAAATATAGATACTACTAGAGTAATAGCATTTTGAGTCCGAGCCTGGTTTTGGCAAGATACATACAACTCAAAAAGTAAAAGTGAAGGAGGCTTTGCTGAAGATTTGTAGTACTAAATATTGTAGAACTTCAAGAGTAGTGGAGAAAATAATGTATTTATGAGCCAGTTGATTATAAAAATACATTTGTGTTTTACTGTCTAACTAAGATTTATATGTTGTCAGTAATTATAAGCATCTGATATTCTGATTCGTTAACTCTTTCTAGATTATGATGTGAAATCTTAGAACATTAGGCAGTAAGTCTCGTGTGCCACCAGAGCCTGGGGGCAGAGTTAAGAATTTGGGATTTCTGAATAAACTCCTTGTTATGAATAAACTACATGCTGAATAGTAATCTGAGTTAGCAAATAGCAGTACATGTAGAAAATTTAATTTGTTTCTGCAAAGATGGGAGAAAATTACATTTAGGAGCCCTGCCTTTGCGTGCCTCTGAAGGAACACAGCTGAGGTATCTATCTCTCTCGCTTGAGGTTGGGTTAAGGGTATGTAATCATGCACTGAAATTTCTCTGGCTTTAGAGGGTGATTTCTCTTCTATTACACTCCAGAAAAAAACCCACCCAAAATGAAGAATTATTTACCAGTCAGTAGAAACAGCCACATTGCTAACAGTGCAGTAGCCTGGCTCCTGATCCTCAGAGCAGGAATCCACCGTCAGCGAGGCTGCCTGCAAAAGCCGCACACACAAATATGCTCAATATTACAAGGTTGTGGTCCCCAACTACATGAAATATTTATGATTACTTGATTAATTGATTATATCAAGGCTAGAATGGAACACTTGTATATGACTATGTCATTTGGGATCACAGGGTGCTTCAGAGACACTGATCAACTACATTCTGCATCAACGCCGTGAATACCGAGATGTGGACGCTAAGAGAGTGAGCTAATTGACTGCTTCATACAGAGAATCAGTTAAACACAAAGTTTTCAGATCTGGGTAGGGTTTCTTTTGTGTTTGCTTGCTTTACTCCTTGAAACTGCAGTTATTTTGGCTCACACCGTATCCTGCTCTTGATCTGAGCAGAGAGCTGCTCCCTCCAAACACGAAGGGTGTTCCTTCAGAGGCCAGACCATGATATTAAACATATTGATTGAACTTGATAAAAAGCATGCAACAAAAGCTGGGAGTACAAACACTAAGATTACTTGTTAAAAATAATAACAAACCACTCAGTAATACTCAAAGAGTAACAAAGCAGACCTGATTAAGGGAACCCTTAGGCTGATATACATCATGAGGGATGTTTGCCCCATGTTGATAATGGTGAAACACGTGGATACCTACAGTGGAAACCAAGCTGATGTTCAGAGAAGTACCAGGCATCACCATCACCCCTTTATTATTATCTCTGAGCCCCAGACAGTGGGGTTGCCTCACTACCCATCTCAGTCATTCACACTAAAACAAATCATGGTGGTTTTATTTGCAATATCTAAAAGTCTAACCAAAGCTTTCACTAAAATCATGATATAATTCCTGCTGATTTAAAAGGGAGGTTTTATTTAATTCCTTTTTTAGCAAAGAATTTTCCCCACAGTGATTTATTAATAACAGATGCACACAAAAAAAAAGAAAAAAAAAAAAGGCACAACAACAAAAAAAACAACCTTGAAACCCTGAAGGTTAGTTATTCCTTAAAACAAATTTTCAGGAAAATAAACATAATCTCCAAATTGTACATATCAGCTTCTCACGTTTCAGCTAGATGTGTGGCACAGTTTTACAGAAAATTTAACTCAAACTTGACTTTTAAAAATGCATGGGTTTATATTTTGATTTAGATTACAGGAGCTGAGCAAACAGCAATAGTATGTCATTACTCTGCAATGGCTTTTTATCCTGTCTGCAACTAAGTTCACTAACAAAGTCCTGTTGAAATCCCCACAGATTGTCCATGCTATTTCTAAATACATGCTGTGAGCTGATGCATTCTATTGACCAAATAAATTCATAGCTCTTAGCCCTAAATCATGTCCCACAGTATGCCTAAATTGTTCAATTTGCTATTTTTAATGAAAGCTTATCTCAAATTTCTTTCCAGTCATAATGAGCAAACTACTTCTCCCGAGAAACGTCAGTCTGCAGTTCCAAAGCAGATTATAACTTGGTATAAATGAAACAATTCATTGAAAGAATAATAAGCTGGCTGGTCTGTATGCCATCACACGCATACATATTTTCCTTCAGAATATCAACAGCGAAAAAAATGAAATGAGTTTTTTGTTCTTAGCTCAATCAGCGTAATCTCCCTAACTTACATTGCTATGTGCTGTGAAAGCCAAGCTACAACCCCAGCTGAAGGGATAGATATTTGAGAATATATTTTACTTGGACCAGAGTTCATACAATTTATTTTCTAATGTTAGTCAAATGTTCCTGCTTGTTACTTAAGCATTGCTCTACGGTTACCTTGCCGCATTATGAGACTTTCTATCCTGTCACTCTGCAATAGCTCAGGACTGACAACTTAATGATTTTACCAGTTTCCGATAAAATCCCACTGTGCTGTAGGAAATGACAGATTTGGAATCCTGAAGGGGGGCTATTTTATACAGTTTTGGACACCTGGGAGATGTTTTTCCTGCAGCAGAAATATCTAAGACAAAGGCGATCCTTTTCACACATGCTGTTTGTAAACAGCTGACATTACCAAGAAGTTTTGAACATTAAAAGCAAAACAAAAACCCACACAAAGGTATAGCCTGTCTTAAATGTTTGCTTTCAGCCTGAAGCATTCATAACTGATATTTTCTGTATATAATCCTTTTTATGTTATCTCTTCTTCTATAGTCTAGCCCTCTGGCATATCTACAAGTTAAACATTTTCCTGCTCTTATGTTTTTCTTAAGTGTATTTCATTTATTCATTGCTCCTATACTTAGATATATATATATACTTAAATCCCATTGATAGAAATATTATACTAATTTAGTTGCTAAAATGGGAGATTTCAAGATTTAGGTGCACCTTTGGGCATTACCATTTGGAAGCTGCAATGGAAATTATTAAGTATCTGATGCTAAGGTATGTTAGAACAAAGTCATTACTCAACATCACAGTTACCCTTCATCTTATTTGGGTATATAACTCCTACAAACACACAAATTGGATTTGCAAATCCAGCTGAAGACTAAACCATCCTCCTTTCAATAAATAGACAGATCGGGTGTTGCACTATGTAACTGAAATGCAGTTTCAGGCTCAAGATTCTCTAAAAAAGAAGAAAAAAGCACCATTTCAGAAGGACAGGAGACAACCCCAGTCCCACAAAGAATCTCAGACCCTAAGGTAATAAATACATCTTTCAGATGCTCCGGGGACTTTTGTGCCTATGGACACCTCACCCCAGACCTGCAGCTCTTCAGCAGGGTGGCCTGAACAAAGCAGCTTGAAAATACCAAAGGGCTATGATCTCAGCAGCACTGCCTTCTGCAGCAGTTTGTGATGGGAAATCCCTACAAGGACTCAGGGAGCCACGCTGGGTAGAACAGTTTACTCTTTTATTCCCTACATCACTTCTGGCTTGGAATATATAAAACAGAATGTGGAAGCCCAATCATATATTCTCCTTATAAGACTTCAATTTCAAACATGGGAAGAGTATGGGATTGCACGTATGCTGGACACTTCTGCCCGAGAAGGGAGCTGTTGGGCAGTAGTTTCTGAATATGGATGGCAAATAGATTTGGTTTCATTTCTAACTCAAACACTGTGGAGTCAAAAAGCTTGGCTTGAACTCAAAGAGCATTTGGTTTATGTTCTGCTTTCGAAATATTATTAAAAAATGAGAAAAAGAAAACATTTACTGGAAAAAAAAAAAGAAATAAAACAAAACAAAAAAAAAACCGAAGGCAGAAGAGTGGTCAGAGTACCAGGCATATGGCAATCAGTTGTCCCAGTCCAGTTTTTAGTAGAACTCCTCCCCTCAGATGCTTTCTGGGGGACAAAAAGAAAAGTAACTTCCCTCCTTCTTCCCCAAAAACCCTCTCAATGTAGCACCTTTGAACTATGTATGCTACAGAGGTAAAACAGGCTTCCAGTCTGATGAGATTGGTAAAATCTCTGAACTAGCTCAAGGAGGTCACAGATGCCTGGAATTTTAAGTCTGTCCACTTCTATTTTCCAAATGTTGAGAAAAATTATTTTGAGGCTTTTTCTAGTAACTATGGTTAATTAGCCTTCCCTAATAATCACCCCTGTAATCTGCATCAGTTAATTAGCCTCACGTGTAGTAATTTCTTTTATTAATTATTCCTTGTTCTCATTTTTCACATTTAAGAGTACAGGGCATTGCACATGGTTTTTTAATTACTCTTTATCATCAAGCTAAAGAAACCATTATAGGTCTGAGTCTGTTGGAGTATGACAGAAACAAGGAAGGTTTTTTTTCCAAAGTTGGAGGTTCTGCTAGCAAATGCAACATTACTAATTTTATGTTCCTCTGAGTTCACGTGAAAGCCAAAATGACTTGGCTGAACATGTCTTAAATTCTCATTTTAGCATTTCTTACCATTCCAGCCCTCCGGGCAATAACTGTGTGAAATTGTCCATCAGACACCTTCTTAGTTGTGGTAAGCTTGTATGTGCCACTGCCAAGGTTGTAGGAGAACCTGAGCCTCTCTTCTACTATTTCCAGGGCCAGAAATTCTGCTCGCTCTCCGGTTTGATTATCGTAGTTATACAACATCAAGGCGTTACTTTTTATAGTGGCAAATTTTATATAGATATAATTATTGTTTGGATCCATACTGGGAAACTCCATATATGACAACTCTTCAAATCCATAACTGTTCAGTTCACAATGATTCCCAAAAACACCTGCAAAATGAAAAGTAGAATCTGGTATCAGATAGTTTTTGTCCTCACTGTGCTTCCTCCCAGAAAGAAAACATTGACGTGCTCTAAACATGGGTATGATACACAGGCTCTTTAAGAAACCTCTGAAGTATGATTAAAAATGTGCAACTTGAACAGAATCATCCCATTACCCACAGGTGGATGTTGAAATATATATATAGTTAGACTTCAAAACTGAGTTACAAATGGCAGTTACATCTATTGAAAAGCCAAGTACATATCATTGAGCTCTGTGGTTTCTTTGGAAAACAAAACAAAAAGAAAAGCAAGTTTGCCAGCTATGTCAGATATGGTTGCTAATCATCATCTGGCATTTGCTAATCCAGTTATGGAAATACATATGTAACTTGAGCTTATTTTTCTCTTTATAGCTGTTATCTGAACTGTTTCTCAGTCAGTGGTTCAGTTTTTATGCTTATGATATAAGCATATGTATGATTAAAACATTACACCTTCTCTTGCTTTAATGATCTGAATATTTGGTGCATTTTACAGATTTCTTTTCAGATCTCTGTCACATAATATCCCTTGATTTTTTTCACTGCAGCAACAATGAGAAAAAAAGTTTATGGATATTAGTTACATTTACAATGGACTATGACTATATAGGAAATTAATAAACTGAGGAAACGTAAAACAGAGAAAATAAAACATAATAAAGCAGTTATTCCACGTTAGTAGAAAACAGTGTTCAGAGGTAGTTACAAATGTGTACTGAGAACTGTACTTTTGTGAGAGAGTTTTCAGCAGCCTTAAAACATAGTAGATGATTTCTCATGTTTATCTGGTTTTTGTTTAATCTGTTGAATTTACGTTCATGCTTTTCCATATGAACAATGATAATTCTGGATTAATCTGTGTTCAGAACCAATCTCACTGCAATTGTATCATGATACCTTAAAATACCCGTGGTTTATGTCTTCACCAGGTTCATTCCACAAAGCAAATTTGGAATAACTAAATTGTGATAATTATAAAACTATTTTGGCAGTACTATATGCTTCTCTGATTCTCGAAATAGCACGCTGGTTTTGGAACTCAGAGCTTTATTGCCATATGATAAATTGAATAGGCAAGTACTGGCATGGGCAAACAAAGCTGTTTTTCTTCATGAAATCTACTAAATATATAAGTGCCGATATCTAATGTTGTGCTCCTCACTTACAGAAAATATGTGTGTTCTCTAATTCTTGCTTGACTAATATATTGACAAACTATGCAGATTTCTTAAAAGAATACCAACTCCTCTCTGCTCAATATCATCCCAAAGTCCCTTTTTCTAAGTTTAACAGCATGATGATTTCCCTGCACCAAGGAAGCAAGAATACTGATGTTATTTACAATGGCCATACTCTTCAGCTCTCCTAAAAGTTATTAGGAAGCAGAGATCATAGTTCTTGCTGTGTGCCCCCAAGAAGTCACAGTGACCCCCAATCCCAACATGACTTTCCATCTCTTGTTCTGCGAGCAGAAATACTGACTTCTCCATCTTTTAGGCTGGGGAAAAATGGAGACAATGGGGCCAGGAGTTGATCAACACCTGCCCAGGGACAGGGATCCATATACACACCTCTTGTTTTTATGCAGGTTAAAAAGAAAAAGCAAAACGCAATTTGAGAAATATTAATAGGGAAAGGGAAGACCAAGCAGGAGGAGGAGCAGTGAACTCACCGAAGGGGCAGTGGCAGTAATATCCCTCCACCCCGCTTTGGCAGGATCCACCATTGAAACAGGGGTTGCACTCACAGTAATTGACAGTGGAGTCACAAGTTTTCCCTGCAATTAGGGAAAAAACCAAAAACAACAATTACCAGGTCAGAGTATTCAGGTCAATAGGAAAGTCAGGCTGATACTTAGGTAACGAGTTTATGAAGCAATGCTGAATGCACATCCAGGAGGGAGTGTGCCAGGGACCAGTTGCAGCTGTGGGATGGTGAGAGGCAACACAGACGTGATGCTGGGCTGCTCCCAGATCTGCCACAGGCATCACACATGACCCAGAGAAATTTACTTTTCAAGTGTTTCACTGCAATTAGCTCAATACGTATTGGTGGGTTTAATTTACTTTTTTTTTTTTTTTTACATTAACTAGTGTCTGTAGAAGAGAGATCATGAAGTGAAAGGAGATGCTGAACTACAAAATAACTCCAAACCCAAAAGAAACAATTCTCCCCCCCACTGAATATACTGTACTCATTACTGTGAAGGAGATACAGACAGCCCTTGCTGGACCCTGTATGAATGTAGCATGCTGAACACAGGCTGCTATTGTACATTATATGATTTTTCTGATTTTTTCCTCATCAATTACAACCTCCTTCCTGACTCAGAGGGACCACAGTCCTCTTAAGCTAAAACAAGCTACCCTGGATACAGTCCTTTTCTAAGCAGACGTTGTTACATGTGGTAAATATTATTCACCAGAGAATAAACTGAAATCACATAATTCATTTCAACAAGGAAGGGAACCGAGAGAAAAGTGAAGATTTTAACAGATGCCAAATACTGACAAGGGGATTCTTTGTACAAAACTAGAACTGGCTTTGTATGGAAACACTAACCACAGAAGTATTGGTCTTCACTTCTAAGGTTTTCATGGTTTAGCTTTTATCAGTTTAGCAACACTTCCACTAGATCCCACTCTTGGTACCTAACTTCTGCCAGCTAGTGCCAGCCTTCGCCACCTGCTCAGCTAAAACTTGAAAGTGTCTTCATGTTTGTCCCTCATGTTTCTCTGCAAGAACTGGCAAAATCAGCCATGCTCTTCCAGACCTCTCTGTGAGCTGCTACAAGGTTGTCCATTTTTGTATGTCATGTATACCTTACAATTCTTACATCTCACATGACAACAATACACCATATGCAGTCCTTAGGGATTGCTGGTCCCTAAAAAACTAGGAAATCAGGACTATGCATTATTATCTCTGCTAGCTTTTTCAGAATTTCACAATTACAGTCACCAAACCAAGAAAACATCTTCTTCTCCCCCCACCCCTTTTCTGTTTAACCTAAAGAAGTTTGCAGACAGTTCTTCTGTCTGGGCAGCAGTCCTCCATGTGCAACCAAGCAGGATGGAAATGAAGCGCTGGAGGATTCCTGTGGTTAATAACGTAACCTGTAGATTCACCATAAATCCAGGAAACATTTCCAGTGTCTGAATCTAATTATGCTTTTGGGGTATTTATTTATATGTTATTCTCTAATGGGCATGACTGAAGGATGAGCTAACTTTTTATGTTAGATTTTGCTGTTTTCTTTATTGTAAATTTATGGTATATAGTGCAGATCTTTGACTTACTGGGAACACGTAGCAAAAGTGAGGCAGAGGTGTTTGAAACAGCTCAGCGACGGTCCTTAGTTTTCATAAAAAAATAAAGTGTAGCTAATAAGGTTACTCAGTTTTTTGCAGTTTGATCTAATTCTCTTTCTCAGCTAACATTAAAACTGGCTTATTTGATGAGTCAGCAACAGAATATGGATGTTTATTTTAGCTGCACATATTTTAACCAGTGAATAGCAACATCTTCTTAATATTTAACAATTGTTTGAATAATTCATGAAACTAATAAAAGTGTGTTTGCATTTATTCTAACTGTTTTGACACAGGAGAAGACGAATACTCTGATTTTACGATTCATTGGAGCTATTAAAACTAATATTTATTTAAAAAGAAGAAGAAATTTGGGCTATTCTTTGCCATTCACTGAAGTGCTAAAGTCCTGGGAAAAATACATCTATTTACATTTGGAATAACAATCCAACAAAAGATGTCTATGAAGCTTATTTTTGCTGTTTAAATGCATGTTATCATGCTAATCCTAGAAAGCAAGAGTTCTTCAGCCAGATAGCATCAGGATGAAAGTATAACTTGGGAATACGATTCTAGCTTATCCCTATGGTTGTTCTGTGTAAGGATTTAACAGAAATTACTTTGATAAAGAGAGATCATTAGAAAACCCTGGTAAACAGTGATGAGAGTTATAAACTAGAAACTGATAAATAAATAAGTAGGTAAACAGTATAATATAATGTCATGCAACTACCGAAAGAACAGAAACTTCTTTTTATTTAGCATATAACTCACTTTTAATTAAAAAAATATAAAATCCTGATATGACCACCTAAAACTCTTAAAGACACCCATCCTTTTTCCTGCTTTAAGATGATTTTTATTTATACTTTTTCTTGCTTCTAAAGGATTCCTCAGTTCCTGAATTTCTTCTCCTGCATGTATACCTCCAGGCAACCTTACCTACCAATTAGCTTACATCAGCTTCTTCTGAAGACAGTTGCTGCTACAAGGACTCATTTCCTTATTTCTGCAGAATTGTGAACTTCATCAATTCACCCAAATTTCCTGTGACCTTCAGATCTTTGGTTAGTCCCTCCTCAGGCTCCTCTGAGACAGAAACTCTTGGACATTCCTCATCCATCCTCTAAGGAAAAGTCTCTGTATTTCAAGCCACCACTGTCACCCTGCATTGCCTACTCTGACAGGATCCAGAGAGCTTTTATTAACTCTTGTTTTCTGGATGGTCCACCAGTGCTCAAACTGCACCTTCTTACTCTTCCTTTTTCATCTAAACCACGTTCCTTCTGTACTCTTATTTTTTTTTTTTCCCTCTGTTGTTATTGCCCAGACTGGATTGGCAGACCTCTGACAAAGACATACACTCCAGGAATAATGACGTCCAACCACTATTCAAAGCAAGGCAACCTTCAAAGTTGGATGAGATTGCTCAGGGCTTACCCAGCAGAGTATTTCTCATTTGTCTTTTCTTCACTGTGAGGATTCCTTGAGATAAGCTGCTGCAATACCAGTTACATTGCACTTGGTCCTGCAATTTCTGCTAAACTTTGACTTTTCTTCCTTTAACACCTTACTGGTCTAGCAGGCAGACACATCCAATATGGAAGCAGGTTGCCCTACCACTCTCTGTTGTCTCCCTTGCAGCAGGGTAATGCTCCCTTTCAAATACAAAAAGCTTTTGTTCAAGTCCACCCTGATGGCTGACTGGTTTCATGGGTTACAGACCCAATATGGTGTGTACTAAAGATTTAGATTTGGAAAAACAAAACATAGCTTGCAAACTCATTGCTTTTGCCATTCTGCCTAAGACATCATGCTTATATTTAGATACTATTTTTGTGGAGAGAAAAAAAAAAAAAAAAGAAATAAAGAGGAGTTTTAGAAATTACTGTTTTTCTTGAGAAGTACATAAATATTAGCTATTTTGAAATTCTCTCTTGCACAGAGATAAACCAAATCATTCAAGGAACCTTACTGGACTGAAGAGGATAAGAAACTGTCACTGTGCATAAAAGCATCCTCACCTGAACTCAAGTGCTCAGTTTTAGTGCTTTCCAGAAAGATAATGACCTTACTCCAGCGAGGGGAAGGAAACATCTAAGCCAATGTTTTGGCAACCAGGGAGACTCCAAGCCAGAGCCACCCCAGTAACACTCCAGTTCAGGTGAATGTTGCAGTTAGTTGAGTTTATAGATCTCTCAGCTGAAATACTGAAATATTTAGCGTATTCATTTTTGTGTCAGAGAGACCTTTTTCTAAGGACCATTAAAATTAGGATAACACTGGATAATTGATAACAGACAGCATTCAGCATTTATCATTCATCACCTCAAGCTGATGATATCATATGCAGGGGCTTATGCAAAAAATCTAACTTCCTGAGAATTTTATTTTTTTTAAACTGAAGAATGTTAACAGGAACACTACCAGCTGAATGCACTTGGGTTAGATTTCAGCTGATTTGAAAGTTTTAGTTTTTGTGGTTCTCCGTGTCCATCTTTTAAAGTGGTTGTTCTAATATTTTAATCTTGCAATTGAAACAATTTCACAAACCTACATTCCTTCATCTTAATGATGGAAAACAGGAAATGAGGGGTTCAAAGGAAGGGCAGACAACTACTGTAAATCACAAAGCATATTCCCTCCAGAAAGTGATTATTTTAAAAACAAAACCTGATAATCATTAAGAGATGTAATTATAACAGATTGTTTAAACTCTAATGATCTTGCTCTGAGGTAATCAGTCTTTATAATCCTCTTCAGTGAAAAGAACTACATTACCTTTGCAGAATGATGAAGTGAAATGCAGCTGACAAAACATAATAAATCATGGAAAAGTAAGACTCTCAGTTTTCAGGTAGGCCATTATAAAGGTCTACAGCTCATGTACTCTAATTTATGGTGAACACAGAGTCTGTCTCAGAAAATACTAATTTCTACTTGTATGCAGGACCATGTAAATATTATTTTTTTTACTGAGCATGCAAATTCAATTATGAGACTATTTTCATTCCAAAAGAAGCAAAGCTATGTATATGGTAAACTGAATTGGAAATCCACCATTTTGGGTGTCTTTTTTTTTTTTTTTTTTTTTTCCTGAGGTACTCAAGGTTTATATTCATAAAGAAATCATTTCAGGCTTTACTTTAACATTCACTGTGGTTATCCTTAATCATATATGAATCAGGATTAAATGCTCAGGCAGCTGTGTTCTCTTTCTGTTGGCAGTCTAATAATGACATAATAGTCTCTCTGTCAAGCATTCTCAAACAATCTGTATCTGACATTTGTTCGCAGAACCCATTGAATATTAAGTTTGCAGAATTTCAGATATACTTTTGCAGACACAAAATATCTAAATATACTGAATATTAATTGTGATCACATTTAATAAGATCCACTGATATTCAACTCCAAAGATATTTTGGCTTTCAATCACGTACTTTGTTGCCATTTGTTTTCTGTCTTGGTCAATTTATCTCCAGACACTTAAATAATTCTTGATTCTGCAACGGCCAACTGATTAAAAAAGATCTGACTCCCAAATAGAAACGTCTGCCTCAGTGGTATTCTATTTTAAAATTATTTGCGTTGACAAGGAGTTTAAGAAAGCTCATATCAGATGCCACATTTAATTCATGGCATAAAAGAAATCCAACACTTCAAACTGCAAGAGTCTCTCATCAGATTTTCTTAGTTAAAACAGTCTTCTTTTTTTTGAACTTGTCACATGTAGAGCTTTATTTTTAGCTGACAAAAGGGTTCAACATTAAGATATGAGCTTTAATACCAGGAAAAAAAAAAATTAGCTGGACGTTTTCTTTAATGTTTCAAATTATAGGTTAAGGGCATATACTAGAGTATGCTGCTAGAGTTAATGAGGTGTTTTGCTTCGTTGCAATAGCAAACATATGCCCATGTAATCTCTAGTGCTAACGACCTAAAGAGTTACAGGGGATGGGTGCCCTAGAATTACTTTGCTCCTGGTAAAATAATTTGATGCACTAATACAACAAGAAATAAAATCCTGGATTGGTAAGTTAATTAGAACTGCTTGTCAACAAGAATTACTCCCGACCTGAGGCTCATGAGTACATTTGTGAGGTTCACACAAAAGATCATACCAGCATCCTTTATATCAACAGACCTTTCACACTGAATATGTATACACTGCTGTAGCTTTGCTTTAAATGTAGTTAAACCTTTATTTTGAACTTGATTAACCTCCTGCTTTGCAATAAAGCATATCATATCTCCTGTACTAATCTGGTTTAATAAAAAAATAAACACAAAAGAACACTCAACTCCCTGATCAGTCCACTGGTTACAGCTAAGTTTTGGTGGCAGTGGTGTCAAGTCCAAATACTTAAAGCATAATAAGCATGGCTGTGCCAACCAGGGCTGCCCTGGGGCACCTGTGATACAACAATAATCCTTAGAAAAGGTAATGAAAGCCATACCTAACCTTCTCTGGTTAGATTTTTTTTTCATGATGTCTGTAAAAAGTGGCCGTAAGTAATGGTTAAAATTATTCAGACCATTCTTAAATAGCATACTCATAACAGAAGCAAACATCAGCCTGCTTCTCTAGGGGTAAAATGCCAGTAAGTTTGAACATGTAGTAAATATGAGAGAAAGAATACTCAGAAGAGGTAGGAATGCTGTAGACATTTCTGTTGTTAATGAAAAAAATTTATGACAAAGGGACAAAATATGGAACAGACATGCTTGATCATTTTGCCTGAATTCTGTTTTTTCTTCCCGTAGCCTTCATCTGTTTTCTGTCTTGTATGACTGTAAGCAATTTGGGGCAGAGGCCGATTTGCTTGCTTGGCACACTCCTAGCAGACTTGAAATGCTACCACAATATGCATAACAATAACAAGAACAGAAAAATCATACTTAGGCAATGGAAACGGTTTCTACATATTTAATATATTAAAATAGCTCTTGGAATAATCTTTCTGTTCTAATGCAAATCAGGTAACTGAGATTTGCCCGAGGGCAAAGCTAAAATAAAGTAATACTGTAGGCACCTGGTTTTCTGGGTTTTCATAACTACAAATACCTCATTTTGCATGACCTCTTTACCTACTGGGGATGCTCATATTCAGACAATCTTGTGCCAAAAATGTACATTTCCGCCCTCTTTCCACCTGTAAGTTACAGAGAAGTAAAAGCGTACCTGTGTACCCAGCTTTACATACGCAGTTGAAGCTTCCTGGGAAGTTCTGGCAGGCGGCACCATTTTTGCACGGGTTGGAAAGGCACTCATTGACGTCCCTCTCACAGGCCATGCCAGTGAAACCCTCTGGGCAACTGCATGAGAAGCCTCCCACCAAGTTGTGGCAAGTCCCATCATTGTGGCAGGGGGAAGGGAGGCACTCGTCAATGTCCATCTCGCACAGACTTCCGTCGTATCCTGGCATGCACCTGCACACAAAGGGCCGGAGGGGCTCGTTGGCCACGATGATGACAGGAACGCTCTCGTGGCTCTTCAGAGCTGGGCTCACTGCCAACCTCCTCAGGCAGCTCCCTCCATTCTGGCAGGGGCTCTGCAGGCACCAGTCATGATCCACAGCCTCGATCCGCACCCCGCTCTGGCGGAAGAGGACATCTTTGATGCTCTCAAAGAATGTGGCCACGCCACTGGGATTCACATACTGGTTGTTGCCACGTTTGACGGCCGCCATCAGGAAGGTGTGGTTGCTCTCTTCGTACAGCCCATAGAGCTGGACGGCGGTGCCCAGCCCTGTCAGCTGGGAGCTGGCGATGCGTAAGAAGTGGAGATAGTGATTGGTCAGGAAATCCCGCACGCTGTGGGCGCTCAGGCGGAGCAGGATGCTGTTGTCAATGGTGGTGTTGCTGAAGCCTGCAAAGAAAATCCGGACGCTGCTGGTGACAGCGCCATGCAACCCATCGTTGCTGAGGACAGACAGGTCAAACGTGCCATCTGTGGACCTCGCCTGCGAGTGCAGCTCACAAGTTCCCCCAGGAATGCTGAAAAGGCTTGTGACTCCTGAGGTGAGGGAGCACTGGAAGCTATCTAGCACATCTGGATCCTGTGGCTTTACATTGCCCAAAATTCCACCTGGGAAGAGGTTGCCATAATAGTGAACAAAGATTTCTACTGTTCTGGGCTGCGATGGGTTGTCGTTTTGGTCTATTACCTTGATCTGCACAGTTCCCGTGGAAGACATCTGGGGAACGCCAGAGTCTCTTGTAATCACTGACAGGTAGAAATCGCTGATTTGCTCCCTGTCGATCTCTCTTGTTGTTGTCAGCACACCAGAGGTGCTAAGGCTGAAGTAGCTGGTTGCAGGGCCAGTGCTGAGCAAGTAATATGTAAATGGACCTTGGTTTGGAGGGAGATCAGGATCTGATGATTGAAGTGTCATCACAAGAGTTCCTGCACGGTTATTTTCCATGACTTCTCCTTGGCTGGTGGACAAGGTAGGCCCGTTGTCATTGATATCTTCCAAAGTCACCAATAAAGAGGCACTTCCTGTAGCAGATGGTGTTCCAGAATCAATGGCCAACACAGACAGGTTGTACACAGGCAATGTTTCTCGGTCGAGCTCTGCAGTGACTGTCACCTGTCCTGTCTGAGGGTTGATGGAAAATGCGCTGTTGTTGTTGCCAGACCCAATGAAATAGGAAAACCTGCTCCAGCTAGGGACAGAATCTGAATCAAAGGCACTCACAAATGTGACGTGGGTGCCTGGAGGAACACCCTCGCTGATTCGTATATTGTAGGTTCCTAAAGTAAAAACAGGAGGGTCGTTGGCATCCAGTACGGTGATATTAACAGTTACTTCATCTATATCTGCACCACGAATGCTCCCAACATTTTTTGCGAGGACTTTCAAAGAGATTCGTTCTTCCTTTTCTCTGTCGAGAGGTCCTGAAATGTAGATCTGGCCACTTTTCTCATCTATTTGGAAGCCCTTCTTTCTGCTGTTGCCAAAGATAAGGTAGTGGACTTCTCCATCAGTTCCCATATCACGATCACTTGCAAAAACTTCACCTACGACAGTACCTTTTGGAGCTGCCTCGGAAACCTCAAAGTAATAAAGCTTGGACACAAAACGGGGCACATATTCATTTGTCCCTTCTAGCTGGATGTTGACAGTAGCAAAGCTGCACCTCTCCTCATCTGGAACATTAAAAGCCTTCACCGTCAAATGGTAACTTTGCTTTGTTTCATAATCTAAAAATCCCTGGGTGGTGATCGTTCCTGTATTGGGGTCAATGACAAAGAGGTCACTATCTGAGGACTGAATAGCATATGCGATCACAGCGTTCGGTCCAGAGTCAGCATCAGTGGCATTTAAACGAATCACAGTTGTCCCACTGGGGGCATTTTCTAACACATTGGGAAAGTAGTCCTCAGGGCTGAATACTGGTGAATTATCATTCACATCAATGACATTAACAGTGACACTGCAGTAGCCTGTTCTGGACACCCATCCTCCATCCGTGGCAGTAACAACCAGCTCATGCTTTTGCTGTAGCTCAAAATCAAGTGGTTTTGCTAGTGTCAGTGTACCAGTAGTTGTATTAATAGCAAAAGCACCAGCCTCATTTCCAGAGGAAATATTGTATCTGATTAATCCATTCATAGCAGCATCTCTGTCTCGGGCTGAAACCGTCCTGAGCACCGTTCCAACAGAGTGACTCTCCGGGATAGTAACGCTCATACGGCTTTGAGAAAACTCAGGTGTATGGTAATTTTCCTCTGTTACTACTATTTCAACAGCTACCTCGGAGGAGAGTGGAGGATTACCTCTATCCTTCGCTTTCACTCTGAGCAGGAAATTTTTGTTCAAATCAGCCATTAGTGAAGATGACACAGAAATCCAGCCTGTACTCCTGTCTAGCCTGAATTTGTTAGTTTTGCTTTCATCGGCGATAAAGTACTCCACTTCAGAATTCAAGCCAAAGTCTTTGTCATCCACTGCAGTAACTTTAATTAAGTTTGTGCCAACCCTCACATTCTTAGTAACGGGAGTAAAATATTTACGAGCGAGGAACAGCGGTGCATTGTCGTTGCTGTCTACGATGTTAATGGTGACGGTCGTCTCGCTCATTAGTGGAGGACTGCCTCGGTCTGAAGAAGTAACAATGAAGCTGTGCCTGTTTATGTTGAAATTGCTTGAACCGCTGGAGTTTTGGTACCTTAAATATTGCTTGTTGAAAATTTCCCCTGTGGTTGCATTAATTCGGAAGAACTCGGACTGGGATTTTATGAAGTAGAAGACTTGGCCATTGAACCCTTCATCAGGATCAGTGGCTGAAACCTGGGTGACCTTCAAGCCAATCCCAGGAAGCTCAGGACACTCCAGGTAGTAGGATGGCTTTGTAAACCGTGGGGCATTGTCATTCACATCTGTGACAAATATGGTGACATCTGTGCTCACTGTCCACCCAGAGTCATGCGCAGAGACCCTGATTCTGTAGCGGTCTGTGTCCTCCCTGTTTAGTGGTCTGCTGATGGTGATGTCCCCGGTGCTGGGATTTATGGTAAATGGGAGACTCGTATCCCTTATGGAGTACCTGCTAACTGCATTCACCCCAATGTCTTCATCTGATGTTGTGACTCGAGTTACCGTAAAGCCTAGAGGTGCATTTTCAGGCACAGAAGCACTAAATATCTGGGAAAACCTTGGAGCATTGTCATTTTCATCTAGAATATTAATGATAACTTTGACGGTTGTGCTCTGGAGTGGGGTGCCTTTATCTGAAGCTTTTATGGTTAGTGTGTATCGAGACAATTTCTCCCTGTCCAAGGGCCTGACACTTCTGATCTCACCAGTGGCTCGATTGATACTGAAACTATTTTCCATATTGCCCTCAATTATTTCATAATTTAGCTGTCCATTTAGACCACTGTCCCTGTCAACAGCAGCTACTGTCAGTATCTTTCGTGGGGACAGGTTCTCCACTATTTCTGCAATGAAGGGATCTTGCTCAAACTCCGGCGCATTATCGTTGACATCTATCACTGTTACTTCCAGTTTTTTGTATGATGAAAAGGGAGGAAAGCCTGTATCTCTGGCCTCGATCCAAATGACATATTTCTGTATGGCTTCAAAATCTAAAGCCCGCCCGACAGAAAGCTGTCCTGTCACCTGGTCAACCAGGAAGGTGCTGCCCAGGTTACCACTGGCGATGTAGTAAGACAAGGAGCCTCCTCTGGCTGAAGATCCAGAGACGGTGGTGACGAGTGTGCCGACAGCTTGGTTTTCAGGAAATGTGAAAGCCTCCTGATCTGCCTGAACACGAGGGAATTCTGCTCTGTTCACAAACCTCACAGTGACGGTTGTGTAGTCTGTCTTGGGGTACCGGCCGCCATCCCTCACATGAACAGAAATGGTGACTTCAGACTCTCCCGCCAGCGGGTTTGCAGCCAGGATTGCCCCCCTTGTTGGGTCAATGTGGAATTTCTCGGAGTTTTTCCCCATTAGGGAATAATGGAGCTCAGCATTGGAGCCGGCATCTGCATCCGTGACGGTCACAGCAAACACAAACGAGCCTGAAACGAAGAACAAAGTTAGGGCAGTTCTTTACTGAATGCACCGATGGTGGGAAAGGTGATGCCACTTGTTCATTTGTAAGTGTGTCCTGGAGCAGTACGCTCCTTCTCACCCCTCTTGGAAAATGAACTGCTCTTTTCACAAGTTGGTAAGTTCAACAAGGGGCAGGTGAGTTTGTGACCCTGCTCAACACTCACATGGCCAAAAAATGTGGGTTTGGAAAGCGGGTCACTGCATTCAGAGAAATGCCTGGACAGATGTCAGTGGCTGCACACACATCTGCACTAGTAATGGACCTGCAACATTCTGGAAGTCTAGCATGCCATTTCTATAACATTCACATTATAAAATACATAAATCTAATAAGACAATGTTATTTTGATTTTTGTAGTTACCCATAGTTTATTTATCCACATAAAAAAAAACCTCTGGAATTCAACAACTGTTAAGTGAACAGGCAGCACCCATGGGCATTTACCCTACACATCCATCTTCCCTTGCAGCCCCTTTTCTTCTTATTCCCCAGATGATGATGCTTTGTCCCCAGTAGCTTCGTGCTTCTAATTTTGTAAGATTATTCTGAGGACAGTAATAACAGGACCACATTTCTAAAAGCATTCTGGTCCTCTGAGATAGGGGTAAAATCACACAGGTATACAAAGCGTAGAAAATATAGACATAGAAACTATTGCACACCAGTGCAATAACATGAATATATCATGTTTTGGGTCTTTCGAATTTACGCTTCACAATGAGCTCAACTATACAACACCCCTTGTATTAACCTCTACATTTGAGTATTTTCAAGGAGAATCCAGGGTGTTCTTTCACACCAGACTTTACAGATCTGATGCCCGGCACGCCTTTCAAATTTGACACTGTCCAACCAATCTGCAGAACACTCTGCTGATGTACTGAAAGTATAGAGAATACCCACTTCCATATAAAAATCATGTTGTTTTCTACTTCTTAAGGCAAAATCACTTAAAGGCAGGAACGATTTTGACAGTGTCCCCTCAAAACTATACTTCATGTCACTATTCATCATGTGCAATGATTTGTACTCCAGGGGAAGGAATATTTCGACAAGAACAGTATTAAAAGCATTATGAGAAATGAGATGGGGAAAGAAAAGAAGATTTTTGCTTCAATAAAGCAATTCATATTATGAACTATTATTAGTACTAGTTTGCCCCTTTAAACTTGATTAAAAAATGAGGAGGAAACCAAACTTTTCCTTTCAAAATGTACACTAGATATTCTGTGATTGGAATAAAAGCAAAAGTCTTGATGAAGCTATGAGGGTTTGTTCCCTTTTTTTGGAAAAGCTATTTCAGATACTCCATTGAACTGCAATAAAGTTGTTTGGTTTTTTTTCTGTATAGACACCATGCCTGCTAGTAAAATCATTGTCAACAGCCTTCCAAAATAATGTGAAATGGTAATAACATTTCTTTTTAAGTGAAAATGAACTATCAGCTAAGGAAGTTGTTAATAAAAAAAGTGTGTGCATCCCTAGGATTTTGCTAAGTTCAAAACAAAGTAAACATAGCTTAGGCTTTCTATATGTCTCTAGTTATAACAGGTTTTGTAAAAGAGGCATCCAACAACATAGTGCCAGAAAACATCAGTTAAACCTATGTGTACTCCTCAGAAATGCATTTAAAAAAAACCATCCCCCAAAAGAAGCACACAAAGGCATTGTGCCCTAGTCAGAATACACAAAGATTTGCCAATGCTATAATAAAATAATTTCATAATGCTGTTCGGGAAACAGGGAAGAAATGTAAACAAATTTGTTCTTCCATAAAAAGGAGAAGTATTTGCAATTGTTTAAAATTTAGACAGAAAAAACAAGACATAGAAATAATCTTTCTTCTTTTTTTGTTTTCTGTAAAGGAAAATTTGTTTTGTAAACCATTTGTCTTGGAATCTACTCTGTAAGCACCACATACTCATGTATGCATATGCTTGTGAAAACAAACTTCACCGATCTCCACAGCCAAGCAGTCTTACTGGTGAATCTGTGGTAATATAGTGACAACATTTAAAATCTTTTTACAGTTTTGAGATAGTAGAGGTCCTGGTATTAGTCCATCTTAAATCCTGGAAAAAAAATCTCAAATCATCAGAATCTTTCAGTAAATTCTCACCATCCTCATGTAAATGCATATATTCTCTTCTTTCCCCTTGCAATGCCAATTCTTCAGATAGGAAATACTAGTATTTTGGACTTGTTCACTTCTAATGTATTTATTTATCAGGCTTGTTTAGGCATAAACTGAATCAAAAATTAATTCCTGCCTTGAGTGAAGTCACTTTAATTTGAGTGTAGGTTCCACAAAATGAAGGCTGCGGCTTGGTTTACATTTATTTTATTTTACCTGACCACTTGGCTGAAGGAAAGGCAACATAAATAGAAAACATAAATAGATAGGGCCTTTTTGGAAGAGGCAAAGTCCCCTTTAAGAAGAGCTCCGAGTAGAAAAAGAACATCCACATGCAGGATGAGATTTTCAGAGGAAAAAGAGGCCATTGCCTTTCTAATCCTGGCAAAATAATTTAATCACTTGTTTGTGTGGCTGCTCATTTACATTATATCCTCTTTACATAACTGCAGGAAAATAATTGAATTTGGATTGAAGGCACAAACCAAAAACACCTGCTAAATTGCAGTTAATATATTGAGCCTTGCCATTATTCGTTCCCATGCAACATGCAGAAAACAAAACCTGGGGAACAGCCGCAGAGCAACATCTCAGAACCAATTTTTGTGGCATACCTTTGCCATTTCATTCAGGTGTCCATGCAAACTGAAATGTCCCAAACACTGGTTACCTGAAGTGGTAGGTGACGGGACGTGGGTGACATAGGGATGGTGCTGAAATTTGGGCGGGTTGTCATTCACATCGGCAACAGAGACGAGCACGCTGGTGGAACTCGAGAGAGCCCTTGGGAAGCCTCCATCGCTCGCCACCACCACCAAAGTGTAGCTCTCCCTTGCCTCTCGATCAAGGAGAGCGCTGGTGATGATTTGTCCTGTTGATGGGTTGATTGTGAATTGTGAATTGCCACCGATAAGCCTATAGCTGTTTGAAAGAAAAACCAAAGACAAAAAAAATCCAGTTAGTATTTCAGAAGGCAGCCTGGTGCCTTAAGATAGTAACAATTTTCTATATTCTTCAGACCACCATGCTGAATGGGTATGAACACACAGATTTTATTCTAACTGCCCAGCTGTCATTACTTTTTTTCTCTTCCATTATTTTGAGACCTATCATAAATGACATTTCTGTGAGTTTCCAAGCATAGTTGCTCAACACAGACTTCTAACAAATGAGCAGACTGAGACTTTGTACGCTTGGAGATACAGTTGGACATACTCTCAAAACTACCTACTGGAGGTATCCTCTAGTACTGGTTTCCCTGGGCTAATGCATTAAGTGTTACTCCAAAAGGTTGAGGTACCTCTTAACTGAATCTGCAGAATATATTTTCTGAAATAAAAGGATGACAATTTTACAAAATAATATGAGGATTTACAATTCACGTTGTTTCCTGATACTGAGCTAAGTTTTGCTATTCAAGGTTTCAATGTTAATTCATAGTAATTTATAGCAAATCAGTAACCATAAAGTTACATTAATAGAGAGTAACGGGGATCAGAATTTGACCCTTGATTGGTGTGTATCTGTGTGCAGAAATGTGATTTGATAAGAACTATGGGCTACCTCTGGCTTATTAGCACAGTGAATTTTTCCTTTCTCTCTGGACGGCTCACCTAGCTCATGTTCATACAGAATGAATGTCAGAGAAATGTGGAGCACTGGGCTGTATTTTTAAAGGGAATCATAGAACGGTTTGGGTTGGAAGGGACCTTAAAGATCACCTAGTTTCAACCTTCTGCCACAGACAGGGACACTTTCTGCTAGACCAGGTTGCTCAAAGCCCCACCCAACCTGGCCTTTGGTTAATATTACATTTCTTATTAATTCAGATAAGGGATTTTCTACAGAACAAAAAAAAAAAAACCTGGCTAAAATGAACAATTACTGTATAACCCTGACAAAACCCAACAGAGACGTGTTTAGCATGGCTTCTTCAGAGAAGCCTGGTACAGCACAGTAGCAGCTTTTTTGTGTTATACAATTCTATAAAAGATTCAGAAGAAAACAACTAATATGAAAGAGAGCAATACTTCTATCTTCACCTCTTTAAAATCAGAACAGGCTATGACAGAAATAATAACACAGGCCAGAAGCTTTACCTAGAGCTTTGATACCCAGACTGTGTAATAAGCTGTGGCAACTTCTCCTGCTCAGTCATTAATCTCTACAGAATGCCATGAGCATCCTTTAATTGCTTAATTATTATGCAATATGACGGCCATATGTAATTATTCTCCAGCCATAGCAATGTGTACCTAGGGTGGAAAGAATGTGCACAAAGCCTAAAGCACCACTTAAATCTCCCTAAATACCAGCAGCATGGGCAAATTTCAGCAGTGATTTGTAATGTTTTAACTGTCTGTGAGGTGTTGCAGGAGACACTTTCTCTTCTGTATTTTCACATATATAGAACAGCTCAAGCTTTAGCACTGGAAAGATGCTATGAAAACTTTTTTTTTTAAATAAGAGAGTAGAAACAAATTACATTTGCTATAAGATATTCTGAGTTATATCTGAGTAGAACTGCATGCAAACCAACTGGACTATGTAAGGGTATCTCAGCATAGTTACAAAAAATTGCAGACCCAGGACAAAAAAAAAACCAGCTCCCAAACCCCCAAAACTTTAATAGTGACAACTGGCACAAAAGGCACTGGCTGAAGCACTCAGAATATAGCCTTTCAATCAGCCTATGCTGACCCCTGTTATCTATACTATCTTTAACAAGGCTGCTCGAGTGTGCATTGCCACTAGCACCCTCATCAGCCTCCCATAATGACTTCACAGGTTATCACCAGAAATAAGAGAAAAACAGTTGGCATGTATGGGCACATAACACTTTTTGCAGAAGACCATCTACTTCTTGCACAGTACAGTCCATTTGTTTACATTGTGTGAAGATTTTAGCAGAGGATTTGACGTACCAGCCTTGGAAACCAAAGACCGGATTTTGAAACAGGCTCTAACAAGACTGAAGAGGAGTTCTGAGTTCAACACCTCTGACGAGATGACCTTACGTGTTCTGGTCCCTCCAGCTTTTGCCAGTTTTGTAATACCAGTCATATTTTAAGATTTGCATTACTTTAAATGCTGAATTTGGACAAATTCTGTCCAAGAAAAACAAACTATGTTCCTGAGTCTAAAAAGTGTAAAACAAAGCCTGAAAACAATTTTTAAATGGCTGCTTATGAAGGAAAAAGAGTATCTTTATCAACTATTCTACTACGAGGTACTGAGTGAATGACAAAGACTAATGGTAGAGATATTAAAGCAATTCAACCACACTAAAGAAATCCGAGAGCACCCTGATAATTTCTGATTACAGGATGCAATCATTACAATCATTCATGCTTTGTATGGAATTCTTTTTTATAAAGGAGCTTGCCAGAAATAGTTTCTTAGAATAAGAGTGAATAGAATTAAAAGCCTCATTGTTTCACAATTTAATAAATGGTAATTTTGGATGTTTTTCAAATATTTAAAGATGCTGAAACATAAAGTTTCTATTTTTGGCTTGTAGCAAGTTGGAAAGAATACATGACAGCATTTTATACACACTTGCTTTGCCATAACACAGCTCTGGTTTATTTTACTTTTTTTTTTTCCCCCCCAAAAAGTGACAATCACTGTGATATTCTTATGCACTTTGAAGAATGAACTGAGGTGAACTAACAAATGTATATAAAGAAGCTACATTTATATATTATTTTGTATGTTTGGAAAGAGAGATATAGGTGTTTGCAGTGACAGTAGTTAAACATGATGAAATGTGTCCATCTGATTAAAAACTAATACCAGTCTGCTTTGTATTCCATTCCTAATCCACACAGTCCTCAGTGGATAGGATTCAGCCTGTCACTGCCACTCAGCATCTTCATTACTCTTGCTTGTGAAACTGGGAATGGCCAGTGTTCAGCCCAGTGCCCACTTAAGTTGCATCAACTGAGCTCTGCAAACCATTTGGCATTTAAAGTAAAAATGCCAAATTCTAACTTTTTCTGGTTTTCTGAATGGGATGAACTTTATGCCCTGCCTTGTATAATTTTCATTCTGAACTGAATACATGAACTAACCATAAAATGACCCAAGGAAGATGTTGGCTTTCAGTGGAAATTGCTGACTAAAAGAGAAGACCTGAATGCAGCAGCAAGGCAGGTAGTGCTTTCTGTGGACCACTGAGTGGTCTGCAGCATCTCCTGTCACATGCTTATTAGCATGTTGGGTGATATGATACCTGCTTAGCTGGTTTCTTATAAATGCATCCAAGTCTGCATAAGCAGTCATCTAAATGACAGTTAGGTTTGAAAAGCTCTTTAAGGTTCAACAGTTAGGTTTGAAAAGCTCTTTAAGGTTCAAAGTAAGATCCTGAAGCCTTCCCTAAACATATGTATACTATCGAAATATTAACACTATCCATTACTTTTCAAGTAATTAACACTTTCTCTTACATTTTTATGAAAAAAAAAAAAAAAGTGATACCGATTTCTAAATTTGCCTGTCTTAACAAATAAAGTTTACAGATGCGTAAAGCTGCAAAATACATTCTGTACTTTTTTTAGGGTGCTTTCATTTCTACACAGGTGAAAAATGGTATTTTATTATTTAAATCTGCCCCAAAGTCAGCTTTTGTAACAAACTCATTCACAATGCTTGAAAAGTACGTTTTCCTCTTCCCCACCAATTCCTTCCTGAAAGCTCCTTCAATTAATATTTAGGAAGTATTAAGAATATTAGTTATTTGATTAATATTTAATGGTTTCTAGCCTCTTCAGGAATACATTTGAGAGGTTTTGTATTTTATCTATTAACTATATCTTTCATTACAAGGCGCCAACTCTAAAAGCTGTGCTAAAAGGAAGGAGAAAACCTTTCCAAAGGCTAAGCAAGCTGATGGCAGTCAGAAATGATGACGCTTCACAGCTTGTATTGTATTCCTCTCTGCAGAGAATGTATATATAAAGACTGCAAGTTGAAACGCTTAATCCATTTACGTTACTATTTGGACTTTAAGGGTTTATTTTGTGCTTTTTAATTTATTTTTTTTTAATTTGTCTACCTCTACACTTATTGAGAGATACAAATCTAGCCTATTAACAATTACACTCAGGTGCAAGTTAAACTCATTTGCTTCTCACTTAGTAAAAAACTCAACGCTGCAACTCCACTTGTCCTTAATTCAGTTCTGAAGACCTATAAACAACAACAAAAAGCCAGATTTGCTGGAATAATTTAGCTACACATATACAGCTGTCCTTTTGTGTCCTACAGCTTTATGGCATGTTGATTATGGGTGCTGGGGAAAAAAAAAAGTCTTCAGGCAAGGTACGAGGCAGCATTACATAAAGCAACAGTATATGACCTACCTAATAACAGCATTTGTAGAAGCATCAGCATCTGAGGAGTTTACGAGCAAAATATCTGTCCCCGTAGGAGCATCCTCCGGAACAGTGGCGGAATACATGTTAAAGGCGAATGTGGGGACATTGTCATTGACATCATCGACCCTGACAGCAATGGTTCCAGTGCCAGTGAGGGCAGGAGATCCTGCGGGAAAGTGGGATACAAAATGCTAGAGGTTACAAATACCACCATGCTAATCCGAGGTCTGCCAACCCCAATTTAAAGCCTAACACTTAAGTATGTCACAGTTCACAGAGCAAGAAACCCAATTCAACACACAGGACAGGGTCATATTTGTTTCAAAGGCA
Organism: Ceryle rudis; assembly: GCA_033439905.1. Lineage (NCBI taxonomy): Eukaryota > Metazoa > Chordata > Aves > Coraciiformes > Cerylidae > Ceryle > Ceryle rudis. Next base: position 106,084 of record JAAGNO010008395.1, on the reverse strand, counting down.
TCTTGACATAAAGTACAAGTTGTGAAATAAAAAAATGGGGAAAAAAAAAAAAAAGAGATTTGTTATTTTTCTTGCCCTGTCTGATTCCAGAAATATTTTGTAATACAAGCTCAGTGGAAAAAGATGGTCTTGGAACTGCTCGGAAGCCTTCCTGTAACAATTAGGATCAATTTGAACATGCGGTTGACTTTCCTATTTCTCTAAGAGAAGACGTTCAAAGGTGGCACAGCCGCGAAGACTCCAGCCCTCAATTTATTTATCCACAGAACAAATAGAGTGGAAACAGTGGCAAACCCCAGCCTTCCGCGTGCCTTTTCCACTGCCGGTTGAGTTCCTGACCTGAGGAGACCTTCTTGGAGCGGATGAGAAGGTTGTACAGTCCCCAGTTTCATTCAGACTCAATTTCTCCATAGAAGCAATGATCTATAGCAGTAAATAATGCACACTCAGATGGGATATTGGCTTACAGGAAACTGGGCTGAACTTACTTAACCTATGGCTTTCATCCTCCTTGCTATTCTAATACTTAACTCTGATGAGCAGAAATAGCAGGTTTATTCATGTGCAATCTCTCAGTATTTATTCTCTTAAGCTTTTCCTTTGTCCAAACCAAGAAAAAGACAATGAAGAGTTTTACAAGTTCACGTTAGCTTTCCCAGTCTATTACACTTATTTTCAGCCAAGAATCAGCAAGACATCTTCTGCTAACCAAATGAGGGTTTCTGAAAATAATGGGATTGTTCCTTTCTTTCAATACATAAAAAAAAAATGAGAAGGAGAGAGTGATAGTGGAGCATAAAACACAAGCCCCTTTTACTCAAATGTCAGATGATGACCATGCCTGTTTTATCCCAGATTGAGTCTCTTTCCCCTTCAATCTCAAACAGCTACAACAATTCAACATTTGCTGGATGGGGAAAAAAGAGATGATAATGAAATTCTTTGGGCCAGAGTCTGGTTCGAGTCCTTGCCACAAGAAAGTATATTACACAGAGCTGTCATTTGATGAAACACAGGCAGCCCCGTGTGACCACTCTAGTCCTTCCAACCCAGCAGATGATCCAAGGTCACTGATATCCAAGGTTGTTGCTGGACCTCAACCTTATGGCTGGGAAGGAAGCAGGCTCTGCTTTTAGGTCTCATGTGGCCCTGGCAAGGGCCCCAGACACCAAGTTCCTGTATATAAATAAAGAAATAATGCCCCATTTTCCCACATGTTAACCCTTGAAAGAAGTACTGCAATGTATCATGAGGGAAGAAGCTGGGAGCACCTTCTGCATGGGAAGGAGGTTTTTCACCACATTTACAGTTGTACTTGACAATCTTAAAGGTCTTTTCCAACCTAAACGATTCTATAATTCTGTGAAATACTTCAAAGTAACTTGGCTTAATGCACAAATGGACTGCTCGAAAGAACTTCCAATTGAAAGGTGCTATAAATCTCACAAAGCTGACTTTGAAGCCTGCTGATCAGACGGGATGGATCATAATGCCGAGGAAAGGAACGTGCAAGCCAAAGAGTATAGGTTTCATGCCATGTCTGTGCACAACAGAGGCCTTTCTCTGCTCTAGTCTGAGGTAATTCATTTTGCCAATTAATATACTTTCAGCCAGGAAGGTTACATTAAGGCAATAAGTCTGACTCATTTTTTACCCACCTCCCCCCCCTTTTTTTTTTCTCCCCAATTTTGTCATTTAGCCAAACACTTATAGATAGAAAAGACAGAAAAAGTGTTCTTGATTGCTGAAATATTGCCTGTGGAGTGTTTATTATTACTGCATTAAATGAAACAGAGTCCTTAGCGGTGTTTGCTGCATGTGTCATCAAGCTTTGGCATTCCAAACACATCTAATCAACATTCATCTCACAGCAAATGAAATGAAAAGTTGAGAGTTGTTAAGTTTCACAGGTGATTAAACAATTTATACATAATTCAGAAATTAATCTTGGGTAAGCCACATTCAGAGAGCATCAGTAACCCAATTCAGTCTGGAAAAGAAAGCTAACTCACAGCTAAAACCTGAAACTCACTAGTTTAAATGTATTGGCTAACACAAGTTGGAAAATTCACGCTGTCGGTTTATTCACAAAAATGATCTGCAGTGGCAGTGCCTGCAGAGGTAACCCAATGCTGGGGCTATGGGATTAGATCCAGTGCAGCTCTGTAGGCTGGCCCTGTCCCTGTTGGGAGCATCGAGCTCAGGTTTGGAGCCACATTAGCTACATTCATGGGACTGGTAAAGAGAGGAGAGTGGGAAGAGTACATTCACATAGAATCAATGGTTTAGGCTGGAAGGAACCTTAAAGATCATCTAGTTCCAACCTACCTGCCATGGCAGAGACACCTCCCACTAGACCAGGTTGCTCAAGGCCCCATCCAACCTGGATTTGAACACATCCAGTGATGGAGCATCCACAGCTTCCCTGGGCAACCTGCTGGCAAGGTCCTGTGTGGGCATAGGCTAACGGCAAAATGCTGCAATGGGTTTGTTCTTCATGGAAATGGTCCAAAGGGATGCCAGATGTAATAGCTGCTTATGGGTATGGATATTCTCCTTGTTCACAATTACACTGATAGCAGCAGCTTTTGACTCAGCCATTTGTCTCAACCAGCCTCCTTTCCTCTCTGAGGAACCTGAATTTGCAGGGTACCAAACAAACACTCTGAGGTGCAAATCCCAGCCCTCACCTCAGCCCCTTATATATTCTGTGCCATTTTTCTCCAATTCCACTTACCCATTGGATGCGTCTACAAGGCATTTTACAGCAAAATATGGACATATTTATATTAGCCTCAAAGAAGTGAATATACCAGCCAAGGTTGAGCGCCATATGAATAAAATTAGTTAGGGTAACGTAAGAAAACCCAGACCTCATTCAGTGCTAACTTGTGGCTGCGTTGTGCTCACAGGAATATCCCAGAAGTCCAATATCAGTTCAGCTGTTTGTAACGTCCCAAGTCCCTGCTCTTCAGTTCAAAATCCCAAATCTTTCTCACTTTACTTAGATGGAAAAACTCACACATTTACATTGGTTTCCTGTCTATGTAGTTATCCAAATATGGTTTTATTCCTCTAACTAAAACATCACGTCCACAGATTTATTCCTTTATTCTCTTACGCTGAAAGATAAAGTTGCAATTTCACAGAGAGTCCTCAAAGCTTTTTTTTCACTTGAAATTAAATGACTAGCTCACATTTCTGCAGTTACTGAGAAATATAAGAAGAGGAAATTACAAATGAAGTAATTTTCAATGGAAAAGAAATAGTTTGGGGCCAAATTCTACCGTCCTCAGTGAACTTTCAGTGAAAGTTGTGCTTGTATAAGGACCACAGAATTCGGCCCCTGGTAATAAGTAGGTTTCATAAAATGTACATGTCATACTTGTGGTGAGAGAAGTAGTTTCCATGGTCAGGCTGAGTTCCCAGATTTCTTACGTTTTGCTTCGATAGCAAATCTTCCCCAAGTCAGTTATTCTTATTACACTAGAGCATCATCCCTTTTTTCTTCAAATGGCACTTAATATTTTGCATAAATGACTATAGTAAATTTTGCACAAACTCTGCAATATTAGCCAAACACCCAAACTTTTTAATAAACCAGACATGTCACAACCTATATAAAATTGCTGTACACTGCCACACAAGCCTCTGAGTACTACTGTGAACAGTCCTGGGGGCTAAAGCCACAAACAAACATACACTTTTCCCTTAGTGAACTTACACTAAAACTTATACCAGTTTTTCGTAGTCTCAACCATTTTTCAGCAGAAGCAGCAATGATTTCTTTGTCAGAAACATCTTAATTAAAGCATTTTGCTACTGCTGCATTACTACTAGTTGTGGGTTTTTTCAAATCCCAAAATACCGGGTCTCACAGAGGCTTAAGATATCCATGAAAAGAAGTTCTCTAGAAAGGCAGAGGAATGAAAGAATCAGCAAATGATTAATAACTGGAGAACACAAAGTTAACTGTGCGAGCTAAATGGGAGAGTTGGGATTGACTGTTCGGTGAATATCAAACCTTCCAAGTTTAAAAGATGATGACATTAATATTTTCTTTTGTTTTGTTTTGTTTTTTAAGTTCTCATTTCTGTGTGCTGTGGTCTGTTCCTATGAACTGAACAGTTTATTTTCTACGTGACTGCTGTACATATACATTAAGCAGACAGTCCCACAAATGTCCACATGTCATTGTGGAAATAAAAGATTAACCTGGGATAGTGTCAAAATAGTAATGCTGAGTTCAGGAAGAAAATTGCTTCCCACGGATGTTCTTCCAAAAATTTAAGCTTTTTTGCTTACATCTGCAAGTAAACATGTGTCTGGGGATGAAGAAAAGGAGCAGACCTTGGGAGCCTGTTCCTTGGAGGCCCACGGTGAAGGATGAGTTACAGGGGAAGGTTACAAGAGGCCACCTCAAGCTTGGCCAGTGCTGGGCTGTGGCTTCTCTGTCCACATGGGATATTTGAGGAGGTAACATGAAGAAACGGCTGTTGGGGACCCTGGGGCAGGCAGGACCTCTCTTCTCTTGGCAAAGTGGGACTGGCAAAGACTTACAAGCTGGTCTTTCAACACATTCACCAATGCTTGTTAGCAGCTGATCACCACAAAAATATAATAGCATTGGAAATGGGTCAGTTTAGAAGTTATAATGTATCCTCTCAAAATTTTCCTCCCCACATGCTGGAGAAAGGGGACTAAAATTACTGGCTACATGCACCAATGCAAGTAGAAGAAAGGAAAGTAAACGCAGGAAGGTAAAAGTGGAGAGAAATATAATCTAACATGACAATTTGTACTTCTCAAATGAAAGATAGCCAGCAAAGGAGGAAAATACAGGTTTCTGGGTGAACTCATCAAGTCACGCATTCCCCTAATTTGTGCTAATCCTTGAGCCATGAAGTCATCCAGACAGGATGACCTAAAGATTGCTTTCACTTTTGCCTTGGCCTACTCATGCACCCTTAGAAGAAGGGAGCATCGTCTGTTATCTTCATAGAATCACAGAATCATTTAAGTTGGAAAAGACCTTTGAGATCATTGAGTCCAACTGTTAACACAGCACTGCCAAGTCCACCACTAAACTGTGTCTCTCAGCACCACATCTATGTGTCTTATAAATCCCTCCAGGCAGCCTGTTCCAACGCCTGATGTCCGTTTCAGTGAAGAAATTTTTCCTAATGTCCAATCTAAACCTCCCCTGGCACACCTTGAAGCCATTTCCTTCTGTCCTATCACTTGTTACTGGTGAGAAAAGACTGACCCCCGCCTTGCTACAACCTCCTTTCAGGGAGTTGCAGAGAGCAAGAAGGTCTCCCCTCAGCCTCTGTTTCTCCATACTGAACAACACCGGGTCCCTCAGCTGCTCCTTGTAAGACTTGTGCTCTAGACTCTTCACCAGCTTCCTTGCCCTTCTTTGGATATGCTGCAGCACCTTCATCCATGATTGTCTTGGGGAACGGGGAAGGCAAGCTTTCTTAGCTCCCTATAATCCCCAAACACATGCCACCATCTGCTCCACACTATAGCTTGGACTCCAGGACAAGTGAGGAACGATCTGAGTATTTAGCAGACCGGAGTAGTAAAAGAAAACGACTGAAGGAGACTTGCAAAGGCATTTATGTTCTTCAAGACAGCTCGGAAAAAGATGATGCTATTGGAAATTATCTTGGCCATGTGGTACTGTAGCACCCACAGTAAAAATCAGAAATAGGAGAACGTGTTCAGCACATTACCCACATATTGTTTGAAGCTTTAATGGCTTCTGGGTCCTGTTTGTGCCATGGTTAGCACAGCAGATAGTAAAACTATCATTCCTTTCAGAAACCAGGAATTCAAAAGTTTTTGCCAGCATGAAAATACCAAAATTAAGTGCTAGAAAATGAATAATAAACTTAAGCAAAAACACTACAGATACATTTCAGTAAAATGGAAAAAAGGGATTAAAATTAAATAAAATGAATCTAAATGACTAATCGAAACTCATACTGCAGGCAGTTTACCATGTTTTGTGGTAAATTAAACACATCATTATCCTGAAAATTGGAAAGTGATTTAACAGAAATGGAATTTTTGCCTCACTGAAATGTGTTGCTTTGCAACAAAGCGGATTTCACTTCTGCAGTCAAACACTCAGTGAATGAGTCCCAGGACTAGAAATTGTGTGTGTTATTACAGAGCATTAACTTTTTCACTCGAGTAAACAAGGCCTTTCTCACAATAAAGCGGCCAATCTCTCTAAATGCATTTAAATGCAGACAGAGTGTGCTGAGCCTCACACAACTGGTGAGGTTTAAAATAAATATGGAGCTAGAGTAAGTTAAAATGCAACTTGCTTGCATTGTGCTTTGGGTTTCTAGTGCACATGAAGCCCGATTTGAAATGCGGATGACCTTAAATTAACTTATTTACTGGGAACACAAAAAAGCATATGCAAAATGAGAAAAATAAGTAGTTCTTTTTACGAGATTGCACCACAAATATTTGCCCTGGCTGGACATGTTGATTATGTTTTATTTTCCTCTTACTCAATTTTTCACTACAGGCTTCCATATGAAGTCTTAAAAAATGGGTGAACCTAGTATATTTAGAGAAAAAAGCTGAAATAAGCAGTTAATAAACAAACATAATAAAAAGCTGAGAAGCTAGCTCCACTCTCATTCAGTTCAGTGGGTGACTGGTGAATGAGACCATGCAGGAACCCAGATTTTCCGAATTTCTGAGTGTGTTAAATCTGAGTTTTTCTCATAGTTAGTTAGTGGTTCCAAAAGCTGGTTTAACAGAACTTGCATTTCAAAAAACAAGGGAACTTTTGGGATAGATCTGCACCTGGTGCAAGGATTATCTGAGGAAAAAAAAAAAAAAAAAAAATATATATTTTCCTGTACTGCATCACATATTAGAAACCTCAATATCCTCCCTCATCTACAGCCCAGCCCCATTCCAGCCTAAAGTAGCTGGGAGAAAACAGACCTAAATTTGGGAACATAAGCCATCTAAAGTTAAAAAAAAAAAAAAAATCATTAGCAGAGTCCTTGTTCAAGTAATGACATGTCCAGCCATGCTTAGGCTGATGCATGTGCATAAACACATATACTAACATATGTCTTCACAGTGCAAAAAAAATCCTTGTCCCAAACAGTGATGTAAGATGAGGTCTCTCATCTGGTTTTACACAGAAAATTTTAAAATTTGGATAGTTTCCTATCAAAATTCCTGACTGACTGCATCCTATGAATTCACTAAGCTTTCCAGTTTCACAACAGGAGCAAAATTACATTGCAACCCATGTAACATGCCGTTGAAAGGGTGGAAGTTGCATGCACGTGCAGCGACAGTTTTAAGTCCTCTGGTGTATCTACATTTCTTTATCCCTTATCTTTTCCTCTGATCTGCTCATCAGAACAATTTACCTGAAGCTGTTTGCCCGGGGGGTGGGGGGGAAGCTGTGGCACTACTACAGAGCTGGACCTACTTGAACACAGATACAGACTGAGAACAAAACACATGCAATAAAGCAGAAGTACTGTATATATTTAGCACCACTTCAAGCTGTTCCATGTAACAATCTTGCTCTACACATATACATTATCATAAACTTATCACTTACACATCTGAAAAATGGTGTATAATATATTCCTCCAGTTTAGCATTTTTCCCCACTTCTGCTTTTGTTTAGCAAATTTCACAACATACTAAGAAGAGGCTGAAAGATTCCAGCTCCACTGCCCACAGCATAAGCTGGATATGGAGTTGCTGACATAAGCAGATGCCCATTAGAGACTCCTGGCTGTCAGGTTTTGCTCTCCTATGAAAGGCACAAGCATTAATCCCGTGTGCCATAAACCCCTTGAAATGCACTTTTAATCTATTAACATCAAAGGTACAGGTCATTGAGGATGGTGCTCAGAAAAGACATGTACAGGTATTGTGGGTTTCTTAGCCAGAACTGCATTTATTTCATAGAATCATAGAATTGTTTAGGTTGGAAAAGACCTTTTAGATCGCTGAGTCCAACCATTAACCTAACACTGCCAAGAAGGTAGAAGTAGTAAAGTGACTTACTGCCAGGATTATTTTTGTTCCTGTAAAGGAGAGATAAAACACAATGTTGGAACTACTTGGCATAAAGACATAGTCAAAATACTGGATTATCTGGTTTTGGATCAATTGTGCCTGAGAAAAAATGCCATCTATCTGCATATAAAGCACCATCTAGCAATTAATATTACGTGCAGGATGATTCTGAGCCAAAATTCCAGAGCGAGAAGTTGCCTTCTTACAAATACACTTCAGAAAATGAATCTTTAAGGAAAATTGTTCACAGTTGAGTAGAGCACTCAGAAAAAAAAAATGGCAAATGACTGGTCATAAGGGTGCATCTCCCCATGCCCGCACGGCAGGTGGGTCTGGGAGGGCCGGCATGCACACCACCAAGGCCTCTGGTGACCAAAAGAAGATTTAAAGAAAGTGGAACTGCAACTTAAAAGAAAGGCAGAGACATTTAAAAAAATATTTTCTTAAAACCCCCAAATTACTTCTCTTTGTTATAAGTTATTGCCGTAAACAGAAAAAAAATGAGACACTGGCTCCTGCAGGGACTGCTGACTAAGGCAATTTTTGACTGCTTGTGACTCCTGAATATCCCACAGCGAAATTCCTGTAATGCAGGATTTTGATTTATGCTTTTAAAACACCCTGTATAAATAGTGAAGAATAACCAGCAGGAAAAGTGTTCAGGCCATATGTGCCTGGTTTACTTGTTTTATCCTTGCAATTAAGGCTTCCTGAAACTGTAGCTTTGTATTTGAAAATGAGCTAGCAGACCTTTTTATAAGGTGTAACAGTTAAATTTAAAAATGGTTTAAGATCACCAAGACTGGAAAAATCTCAGTATTTTTCACAGGCTGAGAAATTGTATAGCGTAATGACTACTTGAGTTATGTTACTCTTCTACAAAGCAGATTATATTAAGTGAACTCATTAGCACATTTGAATTAGAATTTCACATAAGTGATGTAAGCAGAAGGACAATAATTTTAAATTAATTTTCATTTAAAACTTCCAAACTAATCATAGCAAGATGGATGAATAAAGAGATAAAAGAGAAAGTGTAACAGCCTAAAAATTTGCAAACCGACCATTCTTCCTTCCTTTAAATTCTGGATCGTCTACTAAATCCTACATATTAAGCATTGTATACTATCTTGTTTTCCTGTTTAAATACCTCTACCCAAAACTTTTTTTCTAAGAGACATACCTGCTTCTTTCCCCTCAAACTAGCACCAAAAGTCATAACAGTACAGTACATAGTGCAGTTGATCTTGGCTTACCATAGATCAATATTTTTTGTCATTTATAACTGAAAGTATTTCAGACTTTAAACAGATAAATCTGTAATCCTGCATTAAAGATGATGTTAATTGCTTTTTATTAGATTAAGCCTTTAAGAAAGAGCAGAAATCAGCTTTGACAGTTCATGGCACACACATCCCTGGCAAAGCTGGTATTTGTAGCCCTTTATTTCTATTTTTTCCACTTTGTTATTTTTACGAGGTTCTTGTAAGAAACTCTGGATGTTTATTTGTCTATATATGTTTATATGTCTATTTACCTCATTAGTGATGAGCTGGCTTGATAGAATAAGAAAGACCATCATCTACACTACAGTCTTTTTAGGTGGCATAAAATTATGTTCTTGAAAGAGAACAATTCTCACCAACATTTACAACTAACCAGAAGTTCTTAATAAATAATGATGTTTCTTCCAACAGTTTGGATTTCTTTTACTTAGGAGGGATGCAAAGAGGCAAAAGATTTAGTTACCTAATAAAACTTGATATATTCAACTAGAATTCCAAGAATGCCTGTAGAGAGATTAAAACTTTTGGCTGTGTTACTAGATCTTATCTTACGCTTTCCTTCACTCTAGAAGAGCAGTACATTAGCCTCATTAGGATTCTGCTTGTCTATTAAAAAAAATAGCCAAGATGACATATATAGGATTCACATCCATACTGAGGTAGAACCTACAGATTTCCCCTCACCACCACTTAGACCCGAATAACATTATTATATTTTTGTGTGGATAGTCTGCAGGTTTTTATATTACAAAGCACAGAAATGCACACCCTGTGCTGGCTGTCCCCCTCCCACATCAGTTCTGCCAAGAGCCTGCTGGCTCTTGTTTCAACACCCCAGTTTCTGAACGTTCTTGCCTCTGCCTCTGTCACTGTAAAATCCCTGAAGAACTGTTTCTACAGAATGAATACTTCTCAAGGCTACATTTTAGTCATTGGTCCATTTTTTTTATATACTTTAATAATTGCACATTAGAAGAACTTAGACTATTTGAAATAATTTCCCATCTTTTTCTGTTGTTGAATGTAGGGAAATGGAGAAAAACTTACACAACAAACCTCATCAAGAAGCAGTTTATCCCATCCTAAATAAGCCCACCAGTTACTCACTGGATTCTCCACGAACCCAACAGAGCAGAAAGGGAATTACACACGTTGAGAGATGTTTGAATGTAGAGGCATGCACTTAAATTGAGGACTTTTGTAAAAGTCCATAAGCACGTCTGAACTACAGACATTAAACATCTTTAACATATATTTCTAACTCTGCCTGTCATGTCCAAATAAAATCCACCATCAGTTTGAGTGGGTTTCAAAACCAAAGTTCTGTCTGTGATTTAAACCTGAGTGAAAAATTAAATTTCATTGTTTTCATAGATATTTCTGCTTGTGCTGGCCAGCCTGAGCCCTTTGCCAACCTGAATATATGTCTCTCCTGCACTGAACCCCAGGAAACACAGATGATTTGATTTAGCCCAGAGGCTCTCACTGAACTATTTTGAAAATAGTGACCTAATAATGAAGGTTTATCTCAAAAATGTAGACTAAATCCTGGGGCGGGATTGTGAATCTTGTAGGGTGGTCCTATGAAGGGATGAGCTAAAACCCTCCTCTCCTTTGGGGAGTAAATGTGTCACATCATATAGACATGCATACACCACTCTCTTCCTTGACAGCTACTCTCTAGGGAACATCAGACCGGCTTTGGCATAAACACACTTCCTAAAGAGCTTTTTGAGCTTTTGTCTTCTAGAGACAAATTAAAAAGTGCTAACAGTTTCTAGGCTCCATGAAAGGGTAAGATCCTGCTGTTAGCTTCCCACAACTACAATATGCCACTCTCAATTCTCTTCTCTTCTGATTTTTTGATAGTAAGACAAAATGAATACTAAGAACTTACTGATAAGTCTGTTGCCATTTCACTTCTCCCACTGTGTCATTTAGAAATAAATACAAAATCATGCAAAACTACTAAAATGATAGTTTTAGTACCAGTATTAAAAGAAAAAAAAATACTAAAATGAATTCATATTAAGCCAGTAAAACCAGACTCAAGTAGATGGCACTGACATGAGGAAGACCTTCCATAAGGGCAAGGAAATAAATTGAACTGGGACAGAAACCAACATTCATTTTGAAACAGCTGTGGCATAAAACAAGACCATAGAAGAACATTATGGAAACTGCTAAGCACCAAGGTAAGCATACATCAGCTTCATTTAACTCACCAATGCCTGCAGCGATGTGTATATTTAGACATAGCACACCAAGCATAGAAAACAGGACATTTCTAACTGAAATTTGTGAGTTGCTTGTTTGTTTTGACAACACCAAGACTGAAAAATAGCTGAATTTGGTTTTAAAATACAAGTCATTCTTTTAAGGCAACATCATTTCACACTGTAGACTGCCTCTTAAGTAGAAATACAGCATATGCTAAGAAAACAGGGTGAGTATAAATATATTTAAGCCCAGGCACATACATCTCACACAATGTTAACTCTCAAAACCCTTTCTTACCATAACTAGAAAATACAGCCGTCATTTACTCGTCACTCCAAACTAGGAAATATATTAAAAAGTATTAAAAGCCATACAACTACACTGTCAGATTTCATTTGATTTTAGGACTGAAAGGAACGAAAAGCCTATCTCAAAAGAGAATTCCTAAGGAGGATATAACCTCTCTGCTTGGTTGCCCTCTTGCATTCTTGAAGGAAAGAATGCATAAGTCGGGGGCCAAAATTTTCTAAAGAAAAAAATATATGGTTGTTTTTCATACAGGCCAGGGATGTATACCAAGAACAGCTAACTAAATATAATAATCAGTTCACTGATTCATTTCATTCAGAACTATTTATCTAAATCAGTAA
>JAAGNO010008395.1:63026-87973 GCA_033439905.1 Ceryle rudis | reverse complement strand
ATAAATAGAGAAAAATATAAAGTGAACTGGAAATAGCATGAGTATGCTTATATTTTTTCTATCACTGTGGAAAGGGTGGAAATCACAGAGGATGAATCGTGAGAAGATTCTTCTGCCTATAGTTATGTGACAGTAATAATAACACACACAAAATAAAACTCAGTAGAGATTTAGACCGTAGTGCTGAAAAAGACAGTAAAACTGGTTCTTTTCATCACAATAGTTAGCATGTAAAGATTACAAAGACATTAATTTAATCTGCCATGACCTTAAAAATGTAGATAAGAATAAAAACATTGTGGAAATATACCATATAGTCTTCTCCTTAAAATTTTTCTTTTCAGAAAAGTAACCAGTTCCTATAGTACAGATTAAAATACCATCTGACTATATCAAAGTATTCTATATTCTCCAACACACTAATTTAGATCCCCATTAAATAAGCAACCACTCCCTTCTTGTTTTAAGGGCTCAGTAAATATTAGCTTTATCACTCTGTGACACTCAATATTCCCTGAGGGATTCTAGGGGTGTTAGTAAAAATAAACAACATACATTCAATTAACAGTCAACCAATAAGAGCAGCAAGTAATCAACAGCATGGCAAAGTTCTCTTAAGCAGTTTTCCTCTACTGTGCTCTCAAGTGCAAAGGAATTTATAGCAGAAAATCATTGACTAACTCCTTTTTAATTTTTTTTCTAATAAATGTTAGGGCTCAAGAAAGGTGCTGAATTACCAGACTAGAGTCCTCTATTCACAGAACAAGCATTTATCCACAAAATACTAAAAGCAACAGTTCAAACTTCTCCACAAAATAAACAAAGAAGTTATGTCGTGAATATTCAAGTACTTCTACAATTCAAATACTCCCTTCACTCCTAAAATTGTCTTTCACCATGCTTGCCATACAAGATTCTGCATGACAGTTTTGCCTGTAAGGATATGTTGAGAACAATTTAAGCAAAAAAAATAGCAAGTTAAATAATGGTTCAGTAAAACTGTAGCTGTAAAAAATAAGTGATCAGTGACTGTTTTTAAAGATTATGCTTCATTCGTAAAATGTTGGACATTCATGGAGAAATCATGGTATCAAGAAGGCCTTATTCCTTCACATCTCTATTAAGACCAGCAACTTTCAGATCAGACTTCCCATTAGACCCAGCCCGGCAAGTTCACATATTTGTCTTAAATACTTCAAAACAAATATTTATATGCTGTTTTGAATACCAGTATATACTATCAAAGGTTGGTGTTATAAACAGACAAAAAAAAAAGTCTCTGAGTTCTAACATTCAGCAATCAAGACAGCAGTAAAAAGTAACAGATAAAAATTACAGTATTCTAAGCACAAAATATAATGGGATATTTGGGAGTTTTGGGGAAACAGAGATGCAAATAAACCTCACAGGCAAGGCGAGACAATTTCTTGCTTCTACTTTTCAATATCAACATCTCATGGTATAAACTGTTGACAAGCTGTTCCTAAACACCCATACTGAGTAAATAGAAAAAAAAATTGCAAACAATGTTTATGAAATAAATTGTAAAGTCAATAAATTGAAAGTCAAACAGAACAAGCAATGACAGCCACCTCTGACACTGACTACTCACCAGGCCAACAGAGAAACTTGTAGAGAAAACCCTGCCAAAGACAATTCTTTCAGTAAAATCCTATAGAAGAAAGCTTTCAGAAAGTGATACCAAAGTGTAGTATCAGAGTTGTAAGAAAAAATAAATTAAAAAAAAAATCAAAATTCAGTGGCATATCGAGCACATAGTTTTGAAGCCATGGATTTCCATTCACACACCAACTTTACCATGCAACTGAAAATTCCCTTTTCAAGGAACACCACATACCTATCCCTCCCCTCACTCCCTTCCAGAACATCGATGCTGTTCTTCAAACACAGCAACATTCACCCCTCAATCACATCCTATCCCTCCTGGCAAGAATTTTAAGACAGACAAAATGAAAAGAAACACTAGGCTAAATAATTAAATGCTTTAACTAGCATAAAAACGCATAAATGTCCAACAAAGAGAATTTCTCAGCAAGAACAATCTAGCTTTATAGGTAGGGTGAGCATTTTGTAACCAAAGGAAGAAGTTCTGTCATATGAAGCTGATGTCTTTCTATCCCACTCCTAACTACTGATGAAACTTTGTTCACTGAAAAAGATAAAATTATCAACAGTTTTTGAAAGTTTCTGACATCAGACATGAATGTACGAAGCTAGGCCAATCTGCACAGGACACTTGATGCAATTCTTGATTTGCAAGACTGAACAGTGACAACGATGCTTTTGTCAACATTGCTGTAGTGTAATAATAAGATCCAGAATTGTCACAATGCTTAAAAATCTGACATCCCAAAAAATCCTAAAGTAAGAACACCACTCCATATTCCAGCCTACATTTTAGCTCCTGCAATTTGCCACACGAGGTCAAGCATTCCCTCTTTTATTTTCATCACGCATTTTTAAGAGGAGAAGGAGAAGGCAGTGTGTTTCTGCTATCATACTTTAGTCCCAGCTGCAACAGATGGCAAAAAGACAGAACCTTGGCTGTTTCGCTCCTCTCACACACCTATTTTTCAGGACTGTCTTCCCATGAATAGCTCCAAGATTTTCTTCCAGAAGCCCCAAACCTTTTTCAACAGAAGCAAATCAGAGTAGTCCTAGCTCAAATCAGCATCCTTATATCCTTCAATATTAAGTTAATCTGTGCATAGCAAGAGTAGAAATATCTGGATTATAACATAATTTTTTTCAACCCATACTAGTACTGCTGGTTTAGTTTAATGAAAAATCATGGGAAGAGTGGGTTGATTTAAAACCTAGATGAGTAAGGCTGCTGTGTGTACATATGTTCCTTCCTGTAATCAAAAACAAAGAGCCAACTGCTACTAATAATTGCTGTTTATTATTCATCTCATATTGTTCCCGCTTCTGATTTCAGATTGTTTTGTGAATGTCTAGTTCATTACAATCATTCTCTATTATCTTCTTACTAATCAATCTTGCCTTCCTCAATTTTTCTTTTCAACACTTTACTACTTCCTTCCTGTCACTACTTTACCCTAATACTTTGTCAGATTCTACTTTCTCTCACTCCTCTCATTCTTGCTTCCCTTTCTACTCTTCTCTTTTTAGAGCTTGCTCCAGCAGTCCTTATTCCTACCCTTAATATTGTAAGTATCCAATTATTCAACCACCACAAAACAAACCAATAGAAACACAACATCCCTCCCTTGCCTCATGCCTAGAGCCATTCCAAGCTAGTGGAAACACAAACATTACCCCTAGCTTTGAGCTGACACTGATTTGTTTTTAAACTGCTGCCAATCCTTGCA
Organism: Ceryle rudis; assembly: GCA_033439905.1. NCBI lineage: Eukaryota > Metazoa > Chordata > Aves > Coraciiformes > Cerylidae > Ceryle > Ceryle rudis. Next base: position 84,620 of record JAAGNO010008395.1, on the reverse strand, counting down.
TGCAACCTGAATCACAATGCTTCTAAACAATAGGTAAGGAAAAAAAAAAAAAACAAGTTTACACCTTCAGCCAGATCATTCACGAAAGACTTTTTTTTTTTTCCTCTGAAAACCAGAGAGTCCCAAATGGCCAAGAAGTACATCTCTGGGGTATTTTTTCCTCTTTTTTTTTTTTTTTGGGGGGGTGGAGGAGGAAAGGAGGAGAAGGGCAGGAAGGAGAGCAATTGGAAGAAGTCAGATGTGAACATCACACTAAACACAAAACATATTTCAAAGATATTTCCTACAGACACTATTTCCTAGGCTACTCCTGTCTGAGGATCCCAGTGACAAGAGGAAGGAAAACCAAAAAGTCTTGCACAGTAAATGACAGGGTAAGTATGCATGTGTGCAAAGACCAGCTGTGAACCAGATGTGAGAGGCAAGCTAGAGCTGAAAACTATAATATAGACATACACGTTTCAACAATAAGTGGAATGAGTAGCCAACAAAGGGAGGAACCTCAACAATTTAGTCTTCTGAGGTGCTTGAAATAGCACTAGGTACATTTTATCCTTCCATTCCATGACCCAACCACTTCTTTATTTTTACAAGATCTTACAATAAATCAATTATTGCAGGTGTTTGTTGCTAGGCCATCAGGATGACTGGAAGAAGCCTCTATTACAGCATCATCTAGGGGGGACAGAAGGAAAAGCAGCCCACCATAGCATAGCTGCTGCACATGCAAAATAAACTGCACTTGAAGCACAGGATTCCTAGAGCCAGCAGGAGATTCAGTGAGTGGCAGCTCCCATGTGAAAGGTAGGAACCAGCAGGAATATACATCAAAACTTAAGAATGCTTGAAAATCCATGTTTGGCAAGAGGTCTTGCCACAAGGTCCTGAACAGCAGTAGTGAAAGGATTCCTCAGTTTGAATGGAAAACTCCTGGGGAACACTACCAGTGAAACAGTACTTCAGCTGTCAATCCCGTGCATTTATTATGCTCCCATCACATAGTCACTTGGAATCGCCCATCTACTGACTCAGATGAATACAATACTACTTCAGACTGGGTTTAGAATCACTGGAGACAAAAAAAAAAAAAAAAAAACAAACAAGAAAAGAAACCTCAAAAAAACCACCACAAACAAACCACAAAAACGAACAAGCAAAAAAGAACCCCATCCAAACAAACAAAAAGGAAAATCAGCCAATGATCACAGCATGTTGGATTAAAGCCAAGAGGTATCTTTTCAATTGTCTTGGACCTTTTTAATTTTGGAGGAAAGACACTATACATAAATACCATATACTGAGGCATGCTAATAATTGTAGGAGACACCTATTTATTTGCTTAATGTACTCACCTGAAGAATAACTTTTGGGAGAGTCTCTAAGTTCTCAGGGACATTCACAGAGTAAGGAGAAAGTTCAAATGTGGGAATATAATCATTGATGTCCTTCAGGATAATACTGACTGTTGTGGTATCGGTCCTTGGGCTGCTCCCGCGGTCAGCTGACTGAACAGTCAAGGTATAGGAGGGCTTTTTCTCTCTGTCCAAAGGCTTGGCAACTGTTATCACCCCCGTCACAGAATCGATCCGAAACTCATTACTGGCATCTCCGCCCACGATGGTGTAGCGGACTTGCCCGTTTGTACCTTCATCTCCATCTGTAGCAACCACCTGGATTAAATCTGTCCCTGTCAAAGTATTTTCCCCCACCTCCACTTCATAAAGCTTCTGGGCAAAAAGTGGGTTATTGTCATTAATGTCCAGGACTATAACCACTACATCCGTAGAAGAAGAAAGAGAGGGCTGACCCTTGTCTGTGGCTACCACAGTCAACGTGTAGTTGGACACAGCTTCCCGGTCAAGCTCCCCGGTAAGCCTGACTTCACCGTCAATAGTGCCGATGCTGAATTTGTTTCCCAGAGGCCGAAGCAGACTGTATTCGATGTAGCTGTTGGGGCCGCTGTCAGGATCAGTCGCCTGTGCTTTGAACACAACTGTATCTATTGGTGTGTTCTCTGGGATGTAGGTCAGCTTTGGGGAGATAAAGCTTGGAGGGCTGTCATTCACGTCCAGCAGAATAATAGAAACTTGGGCTGTGCTTGTGTACCTGGAGGCCAGGAGAGGGGCCATGTCGTGGACTTGCACAACGAGGCTGTAGAAGGACTGGCTTTCCCGGTCCAAGGGCTGCCTGATGCTCAGCACCCCACCGTTGTCGATGCCGAAGTGCCCTGCACTGTCCCCGGATGCGATGCTGAAGGCCAGCTGTGAGTTGGAGCCTGGTGAGGTGGGGAGAAGAAAGGTAGAGAATGTGAATTCATCCCACCAAACTACATATAAATGTTTCTGTCCTCATTTCCTATGGAAATGAGACGTATGCCCATGATGCCTGTTCAGCCTCCTCATCACTGTTTTTTGAATCCATCAGCTAATTTCAGAAAAGTTTCACAGTGGCACAGAAGCCTTTGAAGTAATTATTTTCTGACAAGAGTTGAAGAGAGAGAGGGAGGGATGGTTGTTAACTGGAGTGGCCGCAGAGGGAATGCCTGGCAGAGCTCATCTCTGTATTTCATTCAGTAAGAGCTGCACAGTGGCAACATGCATCATTTTCCTCATCAACAATGGTTTAGGGATAAAAGTTTTTGAAGGGTTTTCCTTCAGAAACTCAACTATTGAGAAGCATCAATAGTTCTGCTGCACACTGAACAGCCATGTTCCTCCATTCCCCCCAGCTGAACTAAGCAACATTATTATTAATGTAATTATTTAATGAATTCTTCCACTCAATAAAAAAAAGCCACAACCAGAAACTCCCAAGCCTAGCTGGAGCAAGCCAAGAGTGAACACTGAGGAGAGGTATGCTTCCCATATATGGCATGGTATTCCAAAATATCAGATGAACAGTGCTCATCTTACGATTGAAACGCAACCAGCAATTATGGTCAAGGGAGAGGCTTTTAATTCTGGTAAGGGAGATGCGTTCTGAATCTTGACAAGGCTATGAAATGCCCTTAAATTTGTCACACAGGAAACAAACGTATGTTACCACTTCAACTCGAGAGTTCACTTTAAACAACTAAGTTTTGGGAACACCTAATTGGAATCAGTCTTCTCTCATATAAATAGATATAGGTATTTATCCTATTTTATTAATTTTTTAATTTTCATTTTCTTGGTTAGGGTGATTTAAGATTAGTAGATTAACAGACTGTTTGCTGCTAATTTACCCCTCAAATTCACTTTTTCATGCAAAGAAACCAGGCTGTCTCCTTAAGTAGCTAATTATTTTGCTGGGCATTTTGTCATTTTTTTTCTCAGAAGCTCTTTTCCCTCTGACTGAATTGCTTTGATAATAAAATTATTCCTGCATTAGATTTATTAATCTCTGCTGTTGGTTATGCTCAGACGGGAACTGCAGTCTTACTTGTTTTTCCCCCAGCGGCTTTTCTAATGGGCATCTTTCCCTCTCTCTTCGTCTCTTGTAAGAATTTAATTATAAAATAAATAGAACCAAACATGAAAGACAAAATATTATAATGCAATTAAAGAAATTAATACATTTATATGCCAGATATTAGTGTTTCTCCATTACTTTGATCAAGTGAAGCACTGTGAAAGTTAAATGCTAGTCTATTTTTTGTTCAGCCGAATTTTCAAACGACTCATTAATTATAAGGATGAAAGTCAGTAAAGTGCTTTATGGCAGTTCAAGATTTTTGCCATTTGACTTGATGGGTTGGAATTAGATCATACAGATGTAATTTACTTTTTATTACTTTATTACTAATTTGTTTTTAATACTTCAAAAAGACTTTTTTATTTCCTAGTATTATCTGTGGTGGTGTTTGCTTCCATAAAATGTACTGTTTGTAAATTCACCTCTTCATTCCTTGTCCTGTATTCTCATAGGTTTCAATGCTGCTAATGCTTAAATACACTGCAAAGCAGAAGGAGAGCTGCCTAAGTATCAGTGGAGCCAGGACTTCCACTTAATAAACTATTCTTTTTTTAAACACAGCATGCCAAGCTGGCATTGTGTGCCTCATCCAGTCCCTCTCCCCAAGTCTGGAGCTGGGCTTTTCTGCAGGAGAATGTACGGGCATCCTCTTTGCTGAGCTTTGGGTTTATTTAATATGACAGTTAATCAGATAAAGCTAAGTGAAGGCTTAGACATGCAGCCACCAACTTCATGATAAAGCTCTTTTAAGGGTCTTGGTTTTATTTTTATGTATTTACTAATGAGACAAAAATATATCCTACTTCCCTCCTTTATTCTGTAAATACCTGTGGAGTCTAACTGGGAAATCCCAGCAGTTTTTGCCTGGAGGAATATCTTGCTCTGCTTTTTAACAAAGGCACAAGTGTGTGCTTTGCCGTGAGATTTTTTCCTGTTAATTTGCTGTGGAAAAAAAAATTAAAATCTGCATCTCAAAATGAATATGTTTAAGGAAACTGAGTTCTTTATTGCTCTGTAAATAGCCAAGAGCTGCAGCTGATACTTACTGTGCATCTGTATATGAAACAGCCTGAGCTGAGATAAACAGCTACTGTTTCCCAAGGGAACATAAGAAAAGTAAAATGGGAGCAGTTTCACCATCACCACGTTTTTGCCTTTTAGCAGTTTTTACCCTAAAACAACAAGTATACCTCATCATAAAAATATGCCACTTCAGAGCTCCTTAAAACTGGGGGATCATATAACATAAATAATCAATGAAATTATATTTGTGTGCATTATCTGTGAGCCACATGCAGAGGAGTACAGCACTAGCTATTTCTGTGCTCTAGATAAATATAAGACGACACGGGATAACAAGCTTGGGCTTGAAACAGAAACACCAATAGATCATAACATTTGCTGAAGTTACAGTCCTATGGGGGAACTCAAACCTGGCATGCTCTTGGAATGAAATTTCTGCCCTATTAATTTTAAATCCAGCCTGTTAGAAAAGTACATGTGCCAGAAAATACAAAAGGCAAGATATCTGACTTTTCCTTGCATTGCTCCTCAAATACTCATTTGTTTGCTTGATAATTGAGTGCATGATGAATGTAAAATGATATGTCAGTGCTATGATATAGTTCATGTCCACTGCGCGCAGATGGAAATTAATGTATGAGGTGCAAGAGAAAAGGAAAACAGACTTATAACAGTTAAGTGAAATTAACTTCCAAAAATATTTGAAACCAAGCATCGTACTGCTAACAGGAACGTAAGAAATAAAGGAGGAGACAGACTGGACTCAAACCCATTTATCTACAGGGCTGCAGGAGCACTCCCTTCCCCTGATATGCATGATGCAAGCACAGTTTCCTCCTCCAATGTAGTTAGTTTGCATAAAATAAAAGCTTTAACAAGAGTGGTGAAAAAAAGATCCATGCAAGAATAGCTAGTATTACCCAGTTATAATTCCTGACGTGTTGGCTTATCTTATGGAATCTCTTCTTGCTCACTTTCTCCATTTGATCTCAAAAACAATTCCACAATTATTACCACGGAAAGTTCTATCCATCAGCAAGAGAATTTATGTTCCCACAAAAATGTTTGTGTTCAACAACTCAGCATTTCCTGAGGGAAAACTGTTTTTCTGAATAATTTTGATCAGCTCAGTCATTTTACGGGCATAAACTGGGATTCCTTGAAGCATGTAGGTGCTTTGTGCTTGAAGCGCACATTTCAGTGCAAGACATTTCTATGGGCTCCGCTGAGCCAGTGTCAAGTTGAGAGGTGACAAGGTTGCTTAGCATGCCACAAAAATAACCTTCATCTGTAAAGTCACTATGAATATTATGAGTAATTTTGTAGTAAGTCACCCTAACTAATCTCTGTGGACACTTAAGAAAACGTAGTATGCTATGGAATGTCTTTTATGGCCATATTTTATTATTATTCTTGCTTGGACATAAACTGTATGGCAAAATGGTTAAGCAAGCTATAAAGATCATATCTTTTACATTCCGACACATTAACACCTTCTAGATGCCATAAATAATCCTAAGATTAAAGTTAACTTCAATGAGAAATTTTCCCATGATCTCTTTAAATCAGTTTCTTAATCTCCACTGCTAATATGCTGTAGACCACAATTCTCTTCATGATACACTTAAAAGTTCTAGTACATTTAAGATGACTGCAGATGATGTCTCATGCTGTCAGAACCTTATTTAGAATATATTATAAACACTAAGGAAAAAAACAATCTGAAAGAACTCTTAGGTCTAATTTAAATGTGCAACCTAAGCACCAGGGGAGAAAGCATGGTGTTCAACTGCTGTAACATGCTCTAGGTAAAAATAGAGCCCTGCAACTCATTTTCACAACAGTGGCGAAAAGCAGTATTTGAATGCATTTATAGTTTATCACAAATAAAAAAAAAAAAAAGGAAGAAATCACCCACTTAAACCTAATGCGAAATATGAGAAAATTAACTTCTATTTACACAGCATGCAGTGAATTTAAGCATGGGGTGGCATCTTTCTACTACATTTTCTAAGGTGTTGCTAAGGTGAAATATTTCATAGAGAGATAGAGAATGTGAGGAACCATCCACACCTACCATCATCTGCATCAGTGACACTGAAGTTGAGAATAGCAGATCCTGGAGACAGGTTCTCCATCAAAGACGTGCTGTATGAGGTCATACTGAACACCGGCGGGTTATCGTTGATGTCCAGTATATTGAAGTACACTCTGATGGTAGTAAATTGGCCTCCCCCATCTTCTGCACGGACAGTAAGAATGTAATACTGTTGTGCTTCATAGTCCAGCACACGAGTCAGGTTGAAGACCCCGGTGACAGGGTTCAGGAAGAAGATACCCTCTTCATCATCTTCACTTACAGTGTACGTGATTTCCCCATTGATACCGGAATCGTCATCAGTGGCTAGAATGGCTGCCACCAAGGAACCTGCACAGCACGACAGGATGGCAAAGTCTGTCACTCGCAAACAACAACTCACTGGTTTGGTCAGAGCCAGCTCATCATCAAGCAGCTTATCAGAATATGATGTGTCCTCCACTAGAAATTCAAGCTTCGATATCGTATGACTGACTACTGTGAAAAGTTTTTCAAAGCTGAAAGGAACGGTATTCACTATGAAGTTTATTTTAAAGGGTTAACTAAAGATCCCACCAAAATGACCAGGAATGTTTATTTTCAAATGGGAACATGTCAAGATTAGATATCAACTGGGGCAAAACCACCTTTTCTCCTGGTAGGTATTTTCTTTCTATGACTGAAAGGACCCTCTCCTCCCTGCAGACAAACATGACTTCTGAAACCTTCTAGATACTTGTTTCTAAATGCAGAAAGCGAAATGTCAGTACATACCAAATATCCCAGCTCTACTTTTTGAAAAAGTGCCTTTGCAGGGTAACTGCGGTTAGAAAACTGGAAACCTTAGAGGGGTCCGTTCTTCACTGTTTTCTGAAATTCAACTCCTTGTGAATTTGTGCCATTGTTTTCATTTCTTCATAGCTGCATTCGCACGACTGACCTATCTTACTAAGGTTTGGAAATTAAGTGTCACTTTTTAGTATTTCAAACACTAATTATAATCAGGATCAGCTCATTCCCAAGAAAATAAATCATTTAATTTCTTTTCCATGGAACCAGATGAATTACACGTGTTGCAGCAGAGTTAACTGTTTTCTAGCAACACAACAATGAAAAATGCTTATCATCAGAATGAAGAATAGTGCTACAGCTTTTTTTAATCCAGCTGAATATGCTGGGATCTTTTACCTCCATTTGATCACCTCACACTTTAACGGTTCTGATTGTGTGCTAATTCATAAAGAGGGCTGTCCTGAGGCTGGATGGGATTCTCAGCCCTCCAGCGAGTTTGCAGCACAGTGGAGCTGGGAAGCTCAGCAGAGCTGAGGCCCAGGGAAGGTACAATTCCCAGTCACAGCTGCCAGACTGCAAGGGGAATGGGGATTACTCTCTGGGATAGAAAGCAGAGCCCCGAAGAGGAAAGCCTGCAGCACTTCTCCTCCAGATGAGCCTGCCAGCTGCTCTGGGACCACTGGAGAGAGGAACAGGAGAAGCTGTGGCACTACAAGTACTAAACCAGCCTGTTCCTATGGCATCCATCCCTGCTGAGCAGGCAGGGTACAAAGCACAAATGTACACCCCATCAGTGATTAAAGAGAGAAGCCTCATCTTAATGTGGAGGGAATTATGATTGCCATTCCATAGAATTAGAATACCAGGTTGGAAGGGACCTCAAGGATCATCTGATCCAACCTTTCTTGGAAAAAGTACTGTCTAAGTAAGATAGCCTGGCACCCTGACCAGCTGAGTCTTAAAAGTGTCCAGGGTTATTCCTACTTAGACTGAGGCTCAGGCCTCTGATTGACAAGAGAGAGAAGGATCGCTGGGGATCAGCAACCAAACCACCCTGTGCTACACAGACGTCTCGATTACTTCCAGAGCAGATTCCTGAGGCATGGCTGATTGCACTGTAATCCCTTAATGTAAAACTTCACCGAGGTTTTGGACTGAAACTGTGGAACTGAGTGCAAAAGTTGGAGGCATGGAGGTCATCTTGGCTGTCCCAAGATAAGCCTCCCACACTTATAAATCAAAGCCCTAATACGAGCTTAAATGCAATCACTACATCATTTGCATCTCCTTTGTTTATTCATGTTTTAGAAGAAGCTTCTAAGATGCTTCAGTTACTAACAGTGGCTTCCATCAGGACACAGACATAATTCCTATTCTGCATCTAGGATTTATATGAGTGGCAACCATTTATCTATTTCCCATTGAAAAGAAATCTGACCTCACTATTTTGTAGGAAGTGGATTTTCAGCATGATGAGATTCCCTCTGTTTCTCCAGCCCATCTCATTGACACCTTCAGGATCTTCTGCCTCCTGGCCAAGTCAGACAGGTCTGCCACCCCCTGCCACCCCCCACCTGCCTTCCCCCTCAAGTCCCTGTGAATTGACAAAAAAGGAAAAACTCAGTCAATTTTAAGGCTATTTCTTATATACCTGGAGTGGCATCTTCCGGGATATCAAAGGAATAGACTGGCTTGGAGAATTTAGGGATATGGTCATTAACGTCACTAACAGTGATGTTTATTCTCATGTCTGAGGACTGCAGGCCATCATCAGCACGAACCAGCAAGGAGTACTTGGAGCGGCGCTCCCGGTCCAGGCGCTTGGTGGCTATCAGGTCTCCTGACTCAGGGTCAATGTGGAAACTGTCATCTGCACCGCTGATAATAGTGTACGTCACGAGGGCATTGGCTCCCTAAGTAAAAACAGAAGTGGTCAAATCAAGTTATTTGCCAGGAAAACCACACCATAATTTTCAGTAAGACAAGAATCATTCCAGTAACTGCACTTGGTGAATATTTTTTCAGAACAACTTCCTTTAATAAACAGCCTTCCTGCCCAGTCCCTGCTTCAGTCCCCCAGAAAAGATGCATACACACAGTTTTTATTTAGGAGATGTGAAATGATGAGATTACCCAGATACTTTTTGCTCCACTGTTCATAGAAGGATCACATCCAGGCAGTACCATAAAACTCTGATACCTGTTTTAATTTCAAGCCAGCGTTGCTGAGCAATGTAACACAGAGTCATAGAATCATATAGATGGGGGAAAAGACCTTTAAGATCATCATGTCCAACTGTAAACCTAACACTCCCATGGCCACCACTAAACCATGTCACTAAGTGCTACATTATAAATACCTCCAGGGATGGTCACTCAACCACTTCCCCGGGCAGCTTCCCTGCTACACAGGGATCAATGTTTATTCTTTGTGTTTTGTGTTCAAAGATTAAATTAAATCCCTGCCAGTGGGATCAACTCTGCCTGTCTCACTCTCTGGAGGTGGGATAGAGGGAGAAGGAGAGGGAAGGATGCCAGAAGGGAGGACCAGAGGTGGCCATGTAGCAGCTCCACCAGTCAGCACACATGGCAAGAGCTGCAGCTCCCAATCAGGAGAAACTTGTGGGAGCTGTGCTTGCAGCAGTCCCTCAAAGGCCAGTTTCTGCATGGAAATACATTTACCCCTGTAAATAAACAGCCCCAAAGTAACAAATCACGTGTCATTAAAATCACAGTTCTGATCCCTTGGAAGTCAGAAGCATTTGCTTTTGGGTCAAAGTATCTCATTTGTCCTTGGGAAAAAAAAAAAAAAAAAATCATGTCGAATTTGAACATCCTGGTTAATAGGAAAATTAAAGCAATGTTACATAGAAAAATGACCATCTTTTTTGTTGGTGGGTTTGTTTATTGTTTGTTTTGGTTGGTTGATTGGTTTGTTAGTTTGTTGTTTGCTTTGTCTGTTGTGTTGTGGGTGTTTTTTCCCATTAAAGGTTCAAAGTAAAACTTAGTAGACAAATACTGAGGCTTCCATTCAAAAAATAATATCACAGTGCATTTTGTCTCAGCCCTGCCCTGTCACAAACCCTGAGAAAAGCCACCTACATCCAGTCTGCACCATTGATTAATAACAAGAAAATCAATCTGCATTACAGGTCTTAGCTCTGAGGGGTACTGCTTCTTATCAGACTGACATTGGTTTTTAAGAGAAAACAGAAAGACACCTAGGATCCTGGGGTCATGTCCTTCTTTTTCCAAGGCAGGCTTAACGGCACTGAAGGTTTGGTAACCTCCAACATCACATACATGTACCTACACCCCTGACTATACCCAGAAACATGTTTTGGTGGGTGAGCAGATATTTACCATGCCATCTGCAGTAAGCAGTGGATCAAAGAGATCAGGGAGAAAGAATTTCTATAGCTGTTTCAAACAGTCTTGCCTAAAAAAGCAAATTAAAAGAGATAAACACCCACTTGTATTTGTGAGATAAGAGATGAGAATTAGTTACCTTAGGAGTGCCTCATGCCAAACTTTCTGTCTAGGCTGTTATTTCAAAGAGTTGGCCTGAGCTAACTGATAAAATGAAATTTAGAAAGAAAACAAGCTTCTGCAGGTGCCCTGCCCTGAAGAGCTGCATGCAGTGCTGAAGCACAGACAGCAGCTGTGTGCTCAGGTGTACCTGGGGGACATCACACACTTTCCTCCAATTGTGCTGCTTAGCAAAAACATTGCATGAGAATTTAAGGTTTCAAAGGTGACCACATTCATTACTGCCTGTTTGACTAGCTAGTGTCCTCGTCACAGAGTGCAGCTAAACACACAGCCACGTGTGGTACTGGTTTAACCAAAGTAGTAAATTGACAAGTGTTAGGTGAGGAGCAAAAATAAATGTATTTTGTTTGTAAGGTAGGTTTGTGGGTTTGCTACCTGTTTGCAAAACCTATTAAAAAGCTGTACAGAAATTTACCACCAACAACTGACCTCAAGTTCTAAAGTGATAGAAGCTGCTGTAATTCTTAAAGCCTTTGGTACCACTTCACACCTACAGAATATATTTCCATCTTTTCTCAGATCTCTAGGATGTCCTTGAGAGACATTACTGTGGCATCTCAGTACTTAAAGGGGGCCTATAAGAAAGATGGGGACACTCTTTTTTGCAGAACCTGTTGTGACAGGAAAAGGGGTGATGGTTTTGAACTAAAAGTGGAGAAATTAAGATTACATATAAGGAAGAAATCTTTTATGCTGCGGGTGGTGAAACCCTGGCACATGTTGCCCTGAGAGGTGTTAGAAGCCATAAGACTGATTTCTGTCTAAGGTAACAAGTTGATTCCCATTGGGTGGAGTACTTCAGAATGAATAACATATTAGGTGCAGTTTGGAAATGGTCAAAAAGAGGCTGGAGCCTAACATGTTGCTAAAATCTCAGATATCTGTTGCCATATCACAGCAGAGACTGGTAGTTCAATATTTACCACTTCCTAATCTGAAGGCAAGCAGCTAGAATTTTTGTTACAGATATGCACCTTTCCAAAATCCTAGTTTATGTCCATATCTCAGGCTGCCCCCAGAAAAAAAAAGGGAGGAACAAAAAGTTCATCATCATATTTGTACCATTCCTGGGGGTGTTCCAGTGGTTTCCTCTCTAGCAGTAAGTCAGACTAAGTACATCAATTAACAATCACAGGGCAACTAACCAGCTAACACAGAAAAGGCCAGAAATAAAATTCTCTTGAGGAGGTTGAATTACCTTCTTATTTGAATGCAAGAATTGCTTGTTGTTGTCATCAAGTGTAACCCTATATTTTAATGACAACACAAACCTCTTTCCATACTCATGAAGACTTTCTAGGCCTTTCCCCCATGGAAAGAATCAGTTCAAGTGAATAAAACAATATGATTCACATTCTCATAACCTACTTTCCAAGAGAAATTAATATATCAAATTAAATGTGGATACATTTGCCTGACATACCCAGTAAGACTCCAATATTCCTCACCAAGCTGACTGGCCAACTGTTTAACATCGGTTGCTCAAAGGCTTTTGCTGGTTTCTTAACAGCTCCTTAGTTGCAGCATCCTCACAGCACTGAATCTAAGCAGGCAAAACTATTTTGCAAACAGGTTCATGTACACAGCACATATTTTTAGCATTCTTTCTTTTCCCCTCTTTTTGTTGAAATACAACCTTCTTTAGAAAAAGATAATACTGATATTATGTAGTTCTAATCAAAGGGTGAGCAGGCGTTATCAAAAGTTTTCTTGTTCTCCAAGACTTGCCTCATATTAACTATATTGCACACCTTGAAATTGGGCTCTGCAACATCTCAGCTTCAAAGTCAGTTTAGATGTCACTGTAGTCTTAAACTGAATGTCAATAAATCTCTATCACGAGCTGGGCGGTCCAGTGCCACCTTCACCAAATCACTGGGTATGGCATATGGCGAGACTGATAACAAGGCCATCTAAGACCAAAATGCGGGGCATTTTTTGCCATTAGTGGAACCACTCATTAAGAGATGTTAGGAAAAAATTAACTCATTATACACAAACCAGCGAGCAGCATTCGAGTAAGAGTATTTGCCTCACTTGCTTGTGTGTGTTTGGCTCTGTGCCACTGAACATGGGTTTGCAAATGGGCCAAACACAGTTTGGCATGACCAGAATGACTCCCAAGGCTAAGCTCTCATAAAGGGAACAAGTCAAAACACTTATTTCCAGAATAGCATTTTTAGTACAGATATTCCAATAAGAAATCACACTCCTACCTCATCAGCATCCATGGCTGTCAACTGCAATATTTTAGATCCATCTCCTATATTCTCTTCTACAGTCAGATCCAGCATATCTGTGGGGAATACTGGTGGGTTGTCGTTGATGTCCTGAAGTGTTATTTCTACCTGTAAAAAGCAGGAATCGGGAAAAGTTGTGTGAGCACTGCAAGTTAGACACTGATTGGACCTGAATGTTACAAATCACATAATTTAAAAAGAAATCAGGTAAATTGTTCTTAATCACACAAATTAGAACATTCCCAGATCACACCAACAACAGGCAAAGCCCCTCCGGATATTAACATTCCACATTGTTATAAAATACTCATAGAAAAGCCTCTAACATAAATAAAGTTAATTTGACTTGTTGATAGCAACTTATTTTAAATGGTCCTAGTCTAGTTTATATTGGAAAAGATCCACTGATGGACTGTCATTGTAATCCTCAAAGTCGGCCCCTGGAGGATAGCTGCCAAGTCTTGGGGCAGAAGATCATTCAACCATTAAATGCTGCCTGACATAAAGATGAGGTGGTGTAAAATTCTCTCTGAAATGTTTATATATTGGCAACTCTCCGTTCTGAGGGAGGAAAAAATACCCTTGCACTTTTTTTTTTTTTAAATATGTTCTCCTCTCTGTCTCAGTGCTCTCCCCTAATTACAAACATAAAACATACTTTAGAAGCATCTACTAGCATCTACTTTCCTTGCCTATGCACACCTAACAAATGTTCTTTTCACATGTGATATGTGTATGCTTTTCCAAGTAATAATGATAGTTCCTGAAGGACTACTAGGTGTTCTTTATTCCTGTTTTTTTTTCAGAAGAAAGATTGCTGCCTGATGATGCTAATTCCAAAAGCTGCAGAGCTCTGTTTTCCCGTGTTGCTGGGTACAGCACGTAATATTGCAAAAAAAAAAAAAAAAAAAAAAAGAAAGATTGGATGCGGTTGCGTTACATTAATCATGGGGGGAAAAAAAAAGTCTCATTTTGGACCCAAAAGATTAACCAGCCATCAAACTCTGAAGACCAGCTAATGAGAAAACTGAGTAGCTGAAGGAAGTCTGTCTCTCTTGCTCATCAAGAAATAGGGAACGGTAGATAAGGCTGTTGCACAGGAAGGTAGGCAGAGGTATGGATGACTTAAAGAAGATGCCTAGGTTGATAGAAAAAAATATTATTTATACTGCAGTAGCTGCCATATCATTAGTCACACAGGGTTTCTCTGCACTTAATTGAATATATACAATTAGGCTGCTCTTGAAATAATCGACGGAGACATCTCTGGTGGTTTGAAGCCTATGATTTCTACTGCTTCTAGTCATCTGCCATAATATTCCCATTTTTTCATTCTGTTTTCATAAAGACCACTAATTGCCAAGCCATTCTGACTTGATCACCAGGACAATCCCAAAGTTGCACCTTAGTGACAGATGCTTGGCTATCCCCACAGAATGACAAAGCCACCTGGGCTCACTTGCTGCATCTTTCCCCAAGCTCTCTGTGGCTGCACCTGAGGGTCATCAGTCCTCTGTGGGCTTCCCAAAACCACATCCTGAAGGATACTCCAGTTTTCTGTCCTCCCAAGAGCTACCGTTCAGAGAATCTAATGCTTCCACCCGTGCTAGACTTAGTGACGGAACAGATTTGGTGTGTCATGCTACTGTCCTTCATCAAAAATCCTGAGAATATAAACTGCTGTGGGCATGTAAATACTCTGAGAGTGTGTTTTTTCCTAACACACCTGTCTTCTTTCCCAGTGGATGTTAATAATGCAGAGAAGGCTGCAAAGAGTTCACCAGTTCCTTGATAAGCATTTTCCCTCCAACAGGATTTCTTCAGAGGGTAGAGAGACCTAGAGCATTGTAAACATTATATTGGTTTCTGGTCAGCATATACACCACAGCGGGAGACACCTTCCACCTGGGGTCTAAGCCATCCCCAGGCACCTCAAGTTGTCTTTTTTCTTTTAATTATTTTTTTTCAGTGTGTGTTTGGTATTTATGCTCACAGTAGGTTATGATTAATATCAGCCTGACATAACTTTTTCACAGTATTAAAGAGAACTGAAGTGTCTTTACAAACAGAAAAAATATTTACATTAATATTATATCTGCTGGAAGTGCAGAGAAAACACTGGTTCTATAGGCCTTATATGGCCTCTTATAGAAGGTCATTATTAATTTATACCACATTTAATTGCTTTGACCATTTGCAAATGGTACATAAACCACTTCACAGCCTGAGGCAGATGAACCCAGGAGGTTTTATCACTAAATTTAAATCCCTGACAACAGAAGCACAAGAAACACTGACCAGAGCAGCACAAGCACTGCTGCAGAAACTAACTAACCAGAAACAAGCTTTCAGGGAATAAAGCAGCCAGTACCTGCTGCATCTGGGTGACAGTTAATCACAGAAAGGGGAAAGATGCAGTAGAAATGACAAAGGATTTTGCCAGGTGTCCTTGCCAAGCGGGTCCTGCTCCCTGAACTTGCACAAGAAACTATGGATGCTCTTCTCCTTAATGTTAAGCGTTCCTCCAGTCATGGTTTCAAGGTAAAGCAGTTGCACAGCTCTGCAATTTATTTATTCATACCATGTATGTTATGGGCAGCTAATGTTTCAGCTGCAGGTAACATTTCACCACCAGAACCCTTTTTCATGATGAGAGATCGCTCTTTGTAAAAAACATATGAAAAATATGACAGCTTCTGGGGTTTGAGGTTAGGAGCTCTGCGTTGCCTATGGCTTTGCATAATGTAAAATAGTCAGAATCCAGGAATACAGATGGCTAAGTGTTGTGGGACAAAATAAATTAATTATAAAATCAGATTCCAAGCAACTAAAAAAATTAAGAACAGAGAAAGCAATTTTATCCTGAAAAATCATCTTACAAGTAAACAAAGACGGTATTTCATACTGAAGTTGTGCTTTAGAAGGTGGAAAAATAAGAAATCCTCAAATAAGGAAGAGAAATTTTTAGAAAGAGACCACAACATTCTTAAAGAGCATTTACACCATGATTTACTATTTATCCACAGGGCTCAGATAGCGCCTATTGCTTCATAATTCACTGTTGGCTAAGTCTAATTAGCATTACAGTGTAAAACTAGCTTTTTACTTCTGCTGTAACTATTTACTTCAGCTTACAAGCAATACTGCAAAACCTAAGGGATAAGAACCTGGGATGTGTCCGCCTGCAGAAATTTTACTCATTTCATACATCTATGAGAAAGGCTTGAGAAATATTTTCACACTTTCCTCAAAACAAAAGAGTCTCAAGTGTTATTCCAAAGGCCTCATTTAAAAATCATACACCCTGAATGAGGAGTGTGGATGTATACTGAATGTCCAGTCTTTTATTCAGGAGTTCGGAAATTACTTGCACTTTGGAATTATTTCAGAAATTCCAACCCCAAGAAGAAGCTCACAGGAGAACCACGACCACAAGGTCTTTCACTGCCATGGGGCACTGGAAGATTTCAGTATGTCTTATCACATCTTTACTGAGCAGGAAAAAAGCCACAGAGCTTTAAGCAAACTTCTAAATTAAATTTCTCCCCCACCAACTGCCCCTGTCTTTCTAATCCCACATTACATTTGCGTAAAGATAGCAATGGGTGTCTCTCAGATTCTTAAAATACAGAATTTGATTACTATCACATGCTACCAATTAATAATTATGTGCAATTAAGCCTCAGATTAATGAAGGCAAGACAAGGTGGTCATGGCGGTATTACTGGCCATCTGTACCATGAGCATCATGTTCAGAAGGGTCAACAGAACATGTGGTGTGCTCACAGCTTGCATTGACAGCAAATCACCCACCAGTGACAACAGCAAGTACAAGAATAAATATCTAGGAAAACAAAGGCCTCAGAACCTGAAATATGCCACAGGGGAAAAAAAAAAAAGGGGGGGGGAGGGCTTAAGGAATTTGTCCAAACCTTGGTCCCTGGAACAGGAAGGAACTATTTGGTGACAAGGTCTGTATCACTGTGCCCAGGCTACGTGGAAAGCAATAACCACAACCACCGCTTCTCCAAACATATCCAACATGGGGAACATTCTTGCCTGGCCCCAAACCCATCAGTCAATGTGACTCTAGGATGCAAGACAGAGACACAAGGCAGTCACCCGAGAGTGCTCCTTGCACCTCTCAAAGTACTGCACTATGGCCCGTCTCAGGCCAAAACAGCCTGGAGTTTACGCAGAAGCCATGGAAACATAAATACAGACACTTCTAAATCTTTTAAGACTGTGATGGAAAACTGATGAAGAAAGTCAAAATATTGCCTTGCTTTATTTTTTTTAAGGGAAAATGAAGAAAATCAGAAAGCTTTGTTCTATCCACATGTGTGTGTGTAAATCTCCACAAAATTGCTCTTTTGTACGAATTCTAGTAGAATGCTTTTCTGTCACATAATTCATCTAGAAAAAAAGACTGAAAATTAAAGCTTTCCTTCACAGTCTATTCTGAAGAAAAATACATGCTGCTTATTTACTATACCTTGTAAACCAAACACAGTAATTTTATATATCAATTTCTATGCAAACTATCTTTGTGGGGTTTTTTTGTGTGTGTGGTTTTGTTTTGTTTCAGGGTTTTTTTTATTTGTTTTTGTATTTTAGCTGAATACGGGTTGAATCGAACATAAGATGCAAAAATACAGAGCTACAACAAACCACAGAGATTAGGAAAATCAGTGAGTCAAATCATTCCACCAATTTCCCCATGTCTGAATTAAATTTCTCATTCTCCAGCCTTAGTAACATTCACACCATAATGTCATGTTCCTGCCACTATTACAGATGGTCAACCCATCCTCATCTGTGAAAACCTGATTGCTGCAGCCTGCTGTCATGGACATTTTCAAGGCAGAGGAACTATTAATTACCTTGATCTTGTTAAGGTTCTCATTTGCTGCTCAAATTAGTCTCTTGTGGCTCATCTCCATGAACAAATTTAGAACAGATTGAGGCAGAACACTGATTTCAAACGGTTTTGCCTCAATTTACTTAAAATGTGATGTAAGAAAAATAAGAGTTCTTTTCAGTCAGACAGACCTCACATCTTAACAGGTAAAAGGAATCACATCAAGACCTCACTTCATAAAGCATACCCTCTATTTAAGCATTTAGTGCATGAATCTGAACACAAGAAATCATGGGTAAACTCACTGTTGTTTCTAAAGGTTGTCTTTACTTTGAAGAAAGTAGAAAATACCCTGTCTGAATGAACTGATGGGAGTTATGAAGAATCTGGATGAAAGGGACTCTACACAGATAGAAACCAAGATGGTTTGATACCTTTATGATGGAAACTAAGAAAAAAAATTATTTTTATGGTCAACCAAAATGAATATGGGTTTTCATTTCAATAATCTATACTTATTCAAAATAATTTGCTGAATTAAGAAACAGTTTCTTAAAGACAAAGTTTCATTTCTTACAGCAAAAGATCCAATCCATTTCAAAAATACTAGTACCTCAGACAATTATTACTCAACAGGCTAGACGAATTCCATGCTCCACATAAAAAGCTTAACATGAGCGTTTTATTCTGGAAGAAGAAAATATTTTAGTGACCAAACCTACTGGGTTTATGAGCTACAAAGGTATGTAAAATAAAACAGCACTGGAAGGCAACACGCCAAATTCTATCCGATCATAACACCTTTTATAAACCAATGGTCTCATTTGGCCAGAATCTATCCCTCTGTTTTATTACACTTATTAACATTTACTTTCCTTTTACTTCAAGGTGAGAAAGGTTTACAGACAGAATAATTTTCTGAAGTCCTTCCATCTATCACGTGAAAATGAGGGGGAAAAAAGATGCTACAGGAAACAATGAGCTCATGTAGCAGCATCAGGAGTCCCAAAGCGTGTACCGTAATTCTTGCTGCAGCCACCATATCCACATTACATGCTTGATCAGAGATCTATAGATAGAACACAATCTAAGAAGAAAGGAACTCCCAGATGTCTCACACGTTTGATACTTCTTCAAATGCTACAGCTATTTGATTAAAGATCAAACAGAGTGGAAAGGCAACAGCTTTGCTTTCAATTTATATGTTGTTGAGTCATTCTTCTTCCCTTTGCTTGCCGCCATGATGTTCACTGCCTCTCTCAAGAGCTACCATCTAATAATTTACAGGGATCATTGGCACATATTGCCCTGAAGACACTTGTTTAGGCATAAGCCACTAAATGATCCTTCATATAAAATAATTAAAGGAGCTTCTTATGCTTTGCTGGAGACTGTGACAGACCATTATCAATCTTAGCAGAATAAAACTGAAAGGATTTTACACCCCGTCCCTTGGTAAATATTCTTAAATAGTATAATTCATCATAATAACAGAGAAAAATTCAACTATTAATTTATCATATCCAGGTACCTAACTGAAGAACGTGGCCAAC
Organism: Ceryle rudis; assembly: GCA_033439905.1. NCBI lineage: Eukaryota > Metazoa > Chordata > Aves > Coraciiformes > Cerylidae > Ceryle > Ceryle rudis. The sequence goes on along the minus strand of JAAGNO010008395.1, from coordinate 65,069 downwards.
AGCTACTCATTTTTCTCCTGCCTCCATCACTTTAGCCTTTTTGTTCATCCAGCAAACAATGCTTCGCTAACCCTGAAAAACATATATGTACATGTAAATTCCTTTTTTATTACTGTGAGTAATTGTATTGGCTACTCACATCAGTGCAGTTATGGTTGTACTAAGTGTTTGTCGGACCAGTGCGAGCATGCTTCCTCCAAACCGTGAAGGCAAGGGAACAAAAAGATGAAGTATCAGAGTACAAGCAAGCAAAAATGCATTTCAAGAAAGAAAAGAAGAAAAATCCCTTAAAAAATAATAAAATGAAATCTTGATATATATATTTTCCTAGAAAATCTCTGCAATAACATTTCTAATAATGATAAAAGCCCATGTGCTATCCTGAACCAGTTTCCCACCTTGCTCTAACTAAAATACTGGGCAACAGTAAGCGTGGGGGAGAAAAATAAACACATGTTTTTAAAATACTTGAATAACCAGTAATAGCAGAGCTCAGGAAGGTTGAAAACCTGAACTACAGACCATGCATATTTACAATTTCCACAACAAGATGGAAAGCCCATTTATAAAGGAAATGTCATGGGACAAAGCAAAAGCTTTTGCTTAGACACAGGCTGAATGAGGTCTCTGAATATCCTACTTTCCAGGAGGGAAACAATCCCAGTGCATGCTAGTACAATAAAAATCACATTAGTCTATTGTGCTGCAGGCCAGCAAACCTGTTAAATACAAATAAAAAGTTGTTAAGGATCCCACTATTAACAGTAGGAAGACTGCAGCTGGGGAAAAAAAAAAGTGAAAAAAACCCTCTCTAGAAAGTCACTATCTGGAAAAAAAAAAAAGAAAGTTTGAATGTCCAGAGGCAGCAGCAGTCACTTGATCTTTGAGTTTTGGAGTAGCACCTTTGGAAAAAAAAAAAAAAAAATCAGTGTAATGAATATAATCTAAACTCCTCCTAGTACATTTCAGGCAAAGTCCCTAATTTTAAGTGACAGTGACAAGTGTTTAGGCAATAAATGGATATGCCAGCCACACACTTAGACTTTAGACACTTAGGATGACTACACAGAAGGAGATCAGGGCACAAGACTTAACAATTTTGATGTCTCAGCTCAAGAGTACCTTAATGAAAGAGAGAATTCGAAAGTTGTCCTGGCTACACAACTGCCCACTCCAATCACCCCAATGCAGATCAAACACTGACCCAGCACAAGACAATAGTTTGAACCCATCTAGAATAGAGATTATAGCAACATTTTCTTTGCCCTCACAAAATTGGGACTTAATTACTAATTACCAGCCTTGAAATTGTTTGGAAATTTAGGGCTTAATGCATTTTGTCAACATGTTTAATTTTCCCCATTAAATAAACATAAATGGAAACACGATTAATAAGATGTATATGTGAAGCTGGAATTTTAATCCATGAGCTCTAATTCTGGTATTTTAACACCATGTAACCTTTCTGGAGTTGAAACCAAATTGTAAAGTATGGTTTAGTAAGGTGTTTTGATGTTTTGCTACCAACTCACTTTTATAAAGCATCAGTATTTTCTAAAAAATGCTGGGGGATCAGAGTGCTTTCAAAAATTCTGTGATTTCAACTGACACTATGAAAAAAAAAAATTCATAGAATATTTCGGGTTGGAAGGGACCTTTAAAGGTCCAACCCTCTGCTGTGAGCAGGGACAGCTTCAGCCAGACCAGGTTGCTCAGAGCCCCATCGAACCCCATCCTGAATGTTTCCAAGAATGGGGCACCTACCACCTCTCTGGGCAACTTGGGATGGTGTCTCACCACCCTCAGTGTAAAAACTTTCTCCTTTACATCTACTCCAAATCAGATGTAAATCTGCTTTCATCACTATTTAAAATTAAAAAGATGTCAATTTCTTGTGCTGTTTTTAACAAATAATCAGCACTGCAAAGCAAAGGTGCCATAATTTGTTTCTTTTTTCTCCCCCCCCCCCCCCCCCCCCCCCCCCCCCCTTTTTTTTTTTTTTTGTTGGCCCCCTGGGGTTGGCCCCCCGGGGGTCGTTGTTTA
>JAAGNO010008395.1:27982-62926 GCA_033439905.1 Ceryle rudis | reverse complement strand
GGCCCCCAGCGCCTGTCCCTGCATCACCCCACCCCCGCCACCCTCCCTTTTACTTTTTGTTAAGGTGACCACTGGGAGTTGCACTGCCTGGAGTCTTGATTAAATGTTTCACTGCATCCAGAACACTTCATCACGCAGCATAGCCAAAATCTATTATGGCTTTGCAAATGACTCATGCTTTAGCTATGAAAAGACCATAATAAAGAACACTTTACATAAAAATGCCAAAAAGGTTGGTAATTTAATCTTGATTCTAAGTAGGTATGCAAGGTCTCTGCGTCCAGCCTGTGCAAACAATCAGGCATTGTCTGGAATCGTGTTATCCACGGTGGTCACATCGAGCTTCCTGGTAAAGCACAGGTGATACTGCCACGGAAAAGAAATGGCTTGCTCTTGTGAGAGAGCTGAAATGCCTCTTTTAGCAGACGTGCAGGATGATTTAGCCATTTATGATAGGGGTCCATCACTACCTGGGCAGAATGTTCATTAAACCCAGTGATACAGGAAACAGCAGTACTAGCCCATGAGTAAACACGTGTAGCTGATAAACTGTGTCCGTCCACAAGCTCATGGAAAGAGATGACTAAAGACCAGAGCAGCATACAGAAATTAACTTAGAAACCATCAGCTGCACAAACGGTTATTTGTTTGGTGAAACCCTGGCACAGGTTGCCCAGAGAGGTAGTATAAGCCTCATCCCTCAAAACACTCAAGGCCAGATTGGATGGGGCTCTGAGCAACCTTCTCTAGTTGCAGATGTCCCTGCTCATTGCAGGGGGTTGGACTATATGACCTTTAAAGGTCGCTTCCAACCCAGAGCATTCTATGAGTCTATAACCTGCCACGTTCTGTTAAGCATCCCAGGAGACAGGGAAAAGAAACGTTGTATATTCAAATGCAAGTAATCAAACAATTCAGACTGTGTTTCAATTACTGATTATTTATTACTCTAGTGTGTTACACAAATGCACCTATGACTGATGACATTCCTCCAGCAAAGGCAACTACTTCTGCCAAGCCAGCAGAAGGCCACTAGCCAGGACGGGACATCGGTACCTCTGCTCCCAGCTCTGAAACACCTGTGAAGCCTCACTGAGGATCATAGAATCATAGACTGGTTTGGGTTGGAAGGGACCTTTAAAGGTCATCTCATCAAACGCCCCTGCAGTGCAACTAGCTAGGAACATCTGCAACTAGATCAGGTTGCTCAGAGACCCATCGAATCTGACCTTAAATGTTTCCAGGAACGTGGCTTCTAGCAGCTCTCTGGGTAACCTGTGCCAGCATTTCACCACCCTCATCATAAAAAATTTCTTCCCTACAATCTAGTCTAAATCTCCCCTCTTTTAGTTTAAAACCATCACCCCTTGTGCCATCACAACAGGCCCTTTTAAAAAGACTGTCCCTATCTTTCTTACAGGTCCTCATAATGACAGGCAGGGCTTTAGGGGCTGACTGTTGTTTGAAAAGCCAGGAGAGAAAAACATGTTTTTCTGAAGGCAAACCAAGCCATTTTGCCATTCCCGCTCTCCCTGAAATCAGTTTTTTTAAGTAATTGTTTAAGTACTACATCATTTACTGCTCTCTAAAAAGAGGCACGGTCTGACGTGCAACAGAGCGAATTAAGACAGGGTTAAGCATTGCACAACTCAAACCTTGGCTAATTGAAGAAAGCAACAGCACGCTGATTTTAAAACACACATCAAAACATACATAATCATATATATGGAAACCAGAAAAAATCCAACTTCACAATAAATGAGAGATAAACATCAGCGTGGTACAATGAATAAAATATATAAGAAATTCCTCAAACAGTTAGGCTTTCCCCCCTTTCACCATCAAAACCATAACAAAATGCAGGTTGGTTTGTCAGCACTGGTAAATGTGTAACATCTGCAGCTCAGTTAATATTCATACAGTTTAAAAAGGAGATTTATTGCTCAAATAAGTTATTCTGAACTCCATTTCAATAGGACCAACTAACATACTAAGACCTTTCCCAGGTGCGATTGCTCCTTGTGCTGCTGTCAGGGCACGGTGCATGGCGAGGAGGGCAGGGAGAGCAGAGCAGCTGCATCTGCCCATTGAGCCCCAAGTCAGCAGCACTGCTTGGCCATGGCAGGGTCCAGAAAATCTCCACTCATCTTTCCACTGCCTACCCATGGATACTGGGGCACGCGCACATGTGAGCCTTTGTCAGCTCCCCAGACAAAAGGGGTGATTTCCTCATAAAGACATTAATTCTTCTGTATCTAGCAGTACCTCTAGTTACAAACCCTATTCCAAATACCTGCCAAACCAATACAAACACTTGGCAAACACTTGCTAGTGAAGTTTTGGGGTTTTTTTTCTTAAATACTCAAAACATTATACATTTGGGAACAATTTAGTTTATAACTTTGCATTTAATTAAATGGGGTCTACTGCCATGTAATAAGAAATTGATTGAATTGGTAAGAACATTTCTGTTCATGCCAGAAAAAAAAAAAAAAGATAGAAGACAGAAATAGTAAGCATTACCAGTTGAAGGATGGGAATGTCACACCTCTATATTAAATAAATCACTTAATTAAACTTACAGGTGTGACATTTAAGACACATTCCATCTTCTGGACAATAGGATAAACCCACTCCGTCAGTGAAGGCTGCTCAAACAGCAGAAGAAAAGTTCTTTACCCAGAGCCATGGTAGAAAATGAATTGTTATAGTCACTTAAGAAACCACAGGGGTTTTTGTGAGTGGAAAGGAGCTAAAGATACAGGAATGAATGCTGATTACAAGGGTCTTATATTGGCAACTTCCTGAGAAGAAAACCTATGAGTCTAAACAGATTTTAGCAAATCAAATACATGATCCAAAGTGCTACTTTCTAGTTTCACATTTCTAACAAGGCCATTTTCTAGAAATGCCTAAAAGCTTTTCCCCCACAGCATTGACAGGCTGCTAGCAGGGGTAGAATCTCCAAATATTTTCACATCCTCCTACAGACTTCAGGAAAATGCCCTCCTCACCTTATTCCTCATTTGCAGACTGCACTCTCCTGCAGCAGCTTCACATCTGCTGCTGCACAATTGGAGGCGGTTCCCCCCAACCCGTGGCCATGGGACACTTGTGGTTAGAAAAGGCTTTTTCATGTGGCCACAGATGGACCTCATTGCAGCTGCACTCAGCAGACCCAACTGACCATCAAAGGCTATGGTGGTGGGGTCACCTCTGCCAGCTGGGTGTGTGGTTAGTCTGAGGATCACAAAGACATTTGGTAAGATGACTCTGCTTGGTGTCAGTGAATCTGTACCCCCGGCTACATGCTGCAGGTTCACACTCCCCTGCCATTTCTCTCTTCTGCGTGGCTGCTAAAGCCAAACATAGGTCACATGGGACTTAAAAAATTTTGTACATTCTCAGAAACATTTTGTGGGCAAGCACTAGTCCCAGGAAGGCTAAAAACTATTTAATTTAGATTCATCCTGCTTCATCCTTGGTCTAAAGGAAATTTGCCAAGGAGAGAGACAAGGCTTCAGCCAACCAACATTCTCTGGTCATTACAGTCAATAATGAGAAATAATTTTTAAAATGAAATAACTTTTAATAGTCAGAATCCTGTATAGATACCCCAAATATTACAGCTCTCTCCCCCTGTACCTGTGACTTTGCTCTGCAGCCAGTCTCTCATTGATCAAAACGTGTTCAAAGATGACCTTAAGGGAAGAGCAAAGAGACTGCAGACCTATGTATATACAACACATAAGCAAAGTGAACTTATTTAACAGTTTCTGTGGTCAACCCTCAGAGGGTTGACTGATAGGCTTCTTTTTTTCCTAACTTTAGTGTAGTACACTTCTAGGTTGCCTGGGAGGAGAGGACAGAGCTTAACACCTGATGGTGCACACTGTCCTGCAGCCCTCCTATGGGACGCTCCATGACTGACCTGGGGATACTTCACAGCCACCTGCTCCCAAAGGAAATTAGAAGAGAGTGGTTGTACTGTGGATAGTCCTAAGCAAACCCTGATTACCAAGTCAGAAATATCACAAGCAGTTCACAATTATAGTACAAACACAGCTGTTAGGAGAGCCAGTTGGACTACTTCAGACAAACTGACCAAACCAAAGTCTCCCTTCAATCAAGTCAAAGCTACTTTGAGTTTTGATAATCTTAGTAAACTTTAAAGGGGGGGAGGAGGGGGAAAGAAGAAATATACTGGCATTTCTGCATAACTTAATTTTAGTGTGGCAGGAAGCAGAAATGCCACAAGAGAACAGTTCTCATGGTATTTCCAGCACAAGTGAAGCCAAAGAGACTTTTCTTGCTCAGGTCCCTGTCTGATGTCCTGACTAAAGTGACTCAGAGATCCCTTGCATTAAAACACTTGGGTTTTTCAGTTATTTTCCTGATCATGCCAAATCTTTGATCCTTTGAAAGTTCACCACCACTGGTCATTACTATAAGCCTCTGGTTTTTTAAAAACGTATGTAAGAATTCTAGCAGTGCTGAGAATCACCAGTTCCCTTCTGAAGAACATACTCAGGGGTGAAAAAAAAACAACCAACCAACCAACAACAGTAAAGAAAGAGAATGCTCAAGTGTAACCAGAAATTCATTACAGAGTTCAAGCACCCTTAAATATACAACTAAAAGCTGTAATTCTTTCTGTGGAAGATTGAACCTAAACTCAATTTCTTTGCATATGTATCCTTTGTTTTCCTTCTCCATTCCTCACAAAGTGACAATACATGTCACATCTTCAATAGGGTGCTTATGCTGTAGTATGTGATTTTTAAGAGATAGACTTTTTTTAAGTAATCTTGTAAGTTAAACTGCAACAGCATCAGTCTTGCTGGTTTTAACTGAATCAAGCAGCTCTACGTACTGGATGTACAAACCGGCCCACAATCCATGTGGAACAGATTAAAGGATGATCATTCATTGTATGCTCACAATTGAAGAATTTCAATAGTTTTACAAACAATCAAGAAACAAGTATTTTGAGGACAAAAATGGAATCACTTACAGCAAAATGATTATTATATTGTAGGGTAGGAGAACAGAAACAGAGGGTAGGCAAAAATTACTCTACTAAACCAAAGTCATCTATTGACTTTTAGTAAGAAAATTACAGCAACCAACAAGGGCATCATGGAAAGGTCTAGAAAATAATGCTGTATTTTTTCCCCCTTTTTGTACTGTTTCCCCTACCACTACCTAGAATTCCTAAATCTCAGCCCAGTTTGATCCTTCCACAGAGTATGACACAGCTTTTTTGGTTTTCCCCCCTCTACATAATGTAGAGGAATGACAGAGCAAAACTGTTAGGTAAAAAAAAAAAAAATATTTTCTAGGTACGAATGTAATAATCCTGAAAACTTTCTGAGAAACTCATCAAGGAGGAAAATGAGAATAAGAAAGCAGGAAAATAAGGCAGCCAAAGAGTTCTGAATAATTAAAACAATGGCAACATAATTAGAGATGTAATTTCATAATGAACAATTGGTGATAGGGCAAGTGGGAAAGTGCTATTCCTCAAAGACAACAGAGTGTGCTTTACAGGAATTTGTCTCTCTTACCACAAGTAATTGCATGGGAAATAGAGATATGGATGCTGTGTTCAAAATATTCTAAATCTGAAAATATCAATACCTATCTAGAAACATACTGTCTGAAAAGCATTACTGAGATTTGTGAGAAATTAGTAACGTCAATTTTTGCATTTTTCAATATCTACCTACTACAAACTTCTAGCAAACTTTGCAAACATGATTAAAGGCATCTTTGTAGTAGTAAAATGATTACTGTATTTGACTTCCAGGGGAAAAAAAATAAGGGACAGAGAAATAAGGTGATATGACTGGTGCAGTACAGTTTATAGCAGATCTGGCTGCCAGCCTAAGCCCTCATCATTCTTCACTTTCTCAGTCAGAATATGACATTACCCAAAAGCTTTATGGACACTAGCGACAAGTGGAGGAAGGAAAACTCTCACAAGAAATCTCTGTCTTGCTTTCAGTCCCCAAAAAGCCCTCAGAAGCATGTGTATAATGCAGTCATTCCTTCAGTGATTTCTCTGACCAAACTCTAGTACGGAGAAGGAGAAGCTGCTTCTCTGTAATTAATAACACAGAAAATGCTTCAAGGGATGGCAAGATAACAGTATTTTCATTTTGGGATCTTAAGGTACTAAAAGGGACCTACCACAATTTGAAAATCCAGTTTGCATGGAGCAGAAAGATGATAAATCAATCATACAGTAACTTTAGATTTGCAAAACTAGCACAGAGATGCACTATCACACTTCTTTTTCCACTGTCTAATGCTACAGTGATGACCATAACACTGAAATAATCTAGCTACAGTTCCCCCTGTTCCCCAAAACTATATAACACTGAGCAGATAGAAGTTGTCAAGATTTTCTTTTTATAGAACAAAAAAAAAACAAACCCAACAGTTTGTGTACTCTATTACTCTTTTATGCCATTTATTAAGTAAATACATAACATACAGGCATGCACAAGTTCAGAATGTTTTGCATCATTTTTCCACAATTTACTCAGCTCTTATGTGGACAAACACTCTTTGAAGAAGCAAGTCGAAGCAAAATCTCACTGAGAACTGTCTCAGTTAATCCACTAGCAAACTTCCTTGTGCTTTCCTGAACAGTATCTTAACTGACACCACCATGAACCAAATAACACACAATAGCTTAAACCCGTATCTCCATCTGGATCTGAATAATTTTGCTTTGTAGCAATGATTAAACATAGGTAACCATTACTGCCACCTGCTACAACCATAAATGCTGAATTACTGGAGACATCAATAATACTAAGAGTCTTGAAAACAGTAGAAGTAAAAGGACTACTACTGCCTAGCAAGGTGTCATATGAAATTCTAAGAGTTATAATAGTGTTGGATTTGACTCCTTCACAGATAAATTACAATCAAATTCAAACCTAAAGGACAATACCATGTTGAACATGATATTGAATCAAAATGTGTTACATTTTTATGTCAAATTATGGTATAATAAATTTCAGATGTATCTAGCAATTATTCCATAATATGCTAATATCAAATACTATAAAAGTGACATTTTTCTTTAATATCTGAATAAATGCATAACTAATTGCAAGAAAACCTACATGTACAAGTGTGATGAAGAACAAAACTGGCATCAGCTTTTAACCAATTACACTTGTATATGCGCCTGTGCATATTCAAACTGCACAGAATAGTCTAGCACAAATCTTGGAGTCATTTTAGATGGATGAGTGGCTCATATTTGTTTGAAGTTGGTAGAGGACGAGGCAAGTTAGATACTCAGGGTGAGTTTTGACAAGTACCACCACTGTTGTTAATTTACGATCCTGCACCAAGATTCTAAAGCCATTTTGTTTGCTCTGTCTCAGAATCTGGACAGTCTCATATTTGATCAAGTCACACTTCTATTTGAGAAAGGGTCCTTTTTGATACTTAGAAGAGGTGTGTGAATTTGCTCAAACCTAACGGACACAATGGAAGTCTTAAGTTGTAAATGCCTCTGCAAATACAGTGTAGCAAAAGTTAAGCACCTGCCAAGCTGGTAAAAACCTGTCCCCCATCTACACTGTACTTTACATTACAGTTACATTCATAACTCTTAACGTCATCATCTGACAGGTCAACTTAATTTAAAATAACTTTCCCCAGGGGATTTTTGACAGCTACAGATAGAGGAGTTAAGAAATGCTGCTCTCTTTCTACAGTACTGTAGAAATACACTCATCTGTTACATCTGGTAGCAACCAATAAATGCTAGTTGATAATGAAACAGGCAGGGAATGGAAAGCTTTGAAACCGGAATAGATATGTTAAATTTGTAATATGTAGCCTTGTCTTCATCCCTCTCATAGTTAGTTATGCGATGGGTTGTGCAAGTGACCAGAAACTCGGCAAAATGAGACTTAATGACACAGAAACTGAAAATACCCAGGAAATTATTTTCTGCAATAGAAATAAATACTTAAGGGTTTTTTTGAGAATCTGCTGAGTGAGGCAGATTTAACATTAAAAATGGATTTACGTTACCATACTGACTTAAAAAATATTAAGGACAATGCACATTTCTCATAATTTCAGATAGAAAACACAAAGCAAGGTAATTTATCTGCTTATTCACAGTTTTCAATACAGTATTTAAATTACTTTTTACAGGCATTTTTACCTTTCCTTTAAGCTTTATGAACCAACAACATACACTCTGCTGTGTGCCATTTGCTGACATGTTCTATTTTGTCTCAAAAGCAGATATTTCCTAAAATGATGAATTATAGATTGCTCGTATATTCAAGATATCTTCCTGATACCTATTACCTGTGCATTTTTTCAAGCATATTTCTTACATAGGTATCATCAAACACCACAGAACAGCCTTATTATTAGAATCCCAGTAACTCACACATGTGGTCCAACCAGGCCATGGTAATTCCCACCATGAAATGGTATGCAAAATGCTTAAGTGTTTGCACTACGCTTCAGGGAGAAAGTTACAGGTTATGATTACAGTAATTCGGGCTAAAATAACATCAGTAAAAAGAAATGGAGGGGAAATATTTGTAGCAATGCTAATTGATGACTGGATTCACATTCTGTTTTCAGTTACCCCAAAACAAAGCCCGAGGGACTCCAGCAAGGCTAATGTCTTTCTTTGCATGTGTTGCACAGGCTAATGTACTTGGTAAACAATGCGAAATGAATTAAAATGAGCCTATGATACCGAAAAGTTAAAAGGGTTAATTGAAACCTCTTTGTGCAGAAATGCAAATATCTGTCAAAATTAATGAGAAAGGCCAGAAGAAACATTACAGTTTGCCTGTCTAGACTGCCAGAACCTGCAGTCTGCCTCACGTTAATAAATGTTGTAGAAGATTACTCCTTTCTTCTGGCACTGGTATTTATGTTTTACAGTCAGTTACACCTTTAGTGCAACAGAGAGGACTTGATGAGCAGTGGAATCCACCACCGTTTTAATTACCTTTGCTGACCCACATTCTTGAGTCCACAGTTAGCTTCCAAACTTTGTAATAACAGCTCACAGAAACATGCATAGAAATGTAATGAACATCTAAACTGGGGGCTGGGCTGCTACCAGGCAAGCAAGAACACAACTTGTGTTCAGAAGAGAGTCAAGATGGGGCTGAGAAGCTGGATAACTTTATTCAGCCAAAATTTTCTGCTTGCTAGAAAACAGTCATGGATATTCATTTCAAAACAATGAACCCACGGAAAAAAGTTCTCACAGTAAGGAAAGAATGTGCTAATTTGAAAAGTTACAGCTAAGTCACACAGCCTTGTTTCCTATGAAGCTCAGCTCTGTTACGGCCCTTTGTCCATGAGTCCGAAGGTCTCCAAACCAGCTCCTCGTGCCAGTGGCTGAGCCACAGGGCTACTTTGCCCGTCCCAACTCCATCCTGCCCACGGAGGCCCAGCTGCAGACTAGGTCTGACCCAGAGTTGAAGGGAACCAGGCAAAGCAAACTCCTTTCATTCCCCCACCATGATCTGCAGCCTTCAGACAGCAACACCTTTCATGTAGAGCAGCAGCAAAGCCACAATTGAGGCCCATGGTAATTATGCCCTATGTCGGCTTTAAAACTTTTCCCATCTTAGAGAAAACCAAACAAACTAGAAGATCTTACAAAGCACAGCAAGCTCCCCAGAGAGACATTCCAATGGGACATATGGCACATCAGGGCACATGGTGGGACAGCAGCCAAGCAGAGGTGACCATTGAACTCACTGGAGCAGCCCAAATGCTCCAACATCCCTTCAGGCAGTGTTGCAGGGTCTCAGGCAGCTTGGATGTCCACACAACCAGGAGATATGACCTACACGTCCAGGGTGTGAAAGCCCTGTTGGCATCTCTGGTAAATCCACACCTGCTGCCACAACTCCTTCTCATTTCTTATTTTTCAGGCTGATGAACCTGTACTTAATGAACGGTAGAAATGCAAATAGGAATCTTAAATCCATTTTCTACTGACAGATAATTACCTAAAGTACTTTTGACACATATGAAGACATCCATTTTCCATTAATGTTAGACAAAAGCCTTTTCCTATGTTTCTAGCAGTCCCTGCTAAAACACCATGGACATCAGAACAGCATTAGAAAGCAGCTTATGAAGCATATTATCATAACTTACTTTATATAAAAGATCATTAAGAACATGCACATTGTTTCAACATCGTATTTAACCACTGTATTTCACTACAAGCTTGATGAACTTTTAGTTCATGAGCTTAATAAATACTGTTTTAATATCTTAGTATTTTGCTGCATACCATGATTTCCAGTATTTGTAGCTCTTTAACTCACAGCTACAACATTACAAATACATTGCTGAACTGAAAGTCACAGAAAGCATATCAAATTCTGCACTAATTTTTATACTGTACAGTCATTGACTCCACTGGTATTTCCTAATTAAGCTTTCTATACTCTACTTACTTTATATCATCATAACTTATCAAATTTATGTACATAAACAACTCAGCTCTGATCTTCTGGTAGAATTATGTGTGCTTCTTATTATGAGTAACTCTACTAACACCACAAATTCGATAATCAGTTTGACAAATAACATCATCAGACAACATAGAAATAGAGCAGCACTTTAGGTTTTTTTCTTCCAAACTTGAGCTTATTTCCTGGTATTGAAATCATAATTAAATTACAGCAAAATTCCTGCTGGTGTAAATCCTATTGACTTCAGTAACTATGCCAGAAAGCGGTCCATTATGTTAGTCATCTGCTACAAAACAGAAAACAGCAACCATGTCACAAAATAAGGCCAACTAAAAAGATTTATTTTACTCTTACCACATGCCCCTTTGAATTGTGTAACTCTGTACAATGGCTGTGATACCATCTTGCTTCTCTAAAATGCGACTAAGAAAAGGTGACTAAGAATTTCAACTGACGTGGTTTTTTCCGGAGGCATAAAAATCTTCTTATTTGTACAACTTATGCACCACAGCAACACAAGTTCTATGTCTCATTTGGCATAGCGCCAGCCAACGCTTGCCAAGTGCCAAATGCTCCAGTAACCTACATAATTTTTAGAGCTGATGCCCAAGGGAAAAAAAAGCTAGCTGTTTCTGCATTTGCTACCAGATACAGCCTTAAAATCCAGCAACGGATTTAGGGAAGTGCTTGAGAGTGGGTCATCCTCTCATCAAACCCTACTGGAAAATACACCTGCATTTACATGGTCCACTTTAAATCCAAAGAGAGGGAAAAAAAAAATTATTTCCTAACAGTTTATCAATGCACATCTTAAAACCAAGAATAAATTAGTACATCTCTAATTACAGTATCTTCTCTTAAGCCTTTTTATGTGCTCATGTTCACGCTGTCAGCATTAACCCTTCCTGATATTTTTGGAAGCAGGTTTCTGAAGGTATCAAATTAACACATAGTTCTGAACAACCCTTGACCAGCTGCAGAAGGATCCCAGCAGGAAGGATGAATATCCAGCAGAGTCACTTCATTGGGAGTTTCAAATGTGACATACCTCAAAGCTGAAAGCTACTGAACATACTCAAAGCCTACATAAAATCTGAGAAAGATGATTTCAAACAGAAGGTAAAATACATTCAGTATTTAAGACAGACTGCCTGTCTATTCCCAGTTGCCAGCTCCACGCAGAGTGGTAGTATCCTGCAGGAATGGCTGCCCCCCCTCTGGGAGCCCGCTACTGCAATTATTTCAGGGTAGCAAACGAGCTTTTATCTCAGTTTCAGTCTGGGCTCTACCAAGTACACGTGAACCAAGTGGAGGAGGTCCAAATATTTTGCTAGATGTGCAATTTTTACTGGCTGTGTTCTTGTCCTAATGAAGCAGAGGTGGTATACACCTCTGCCGTGCAACCTCTACACCTCTGCCGTGCAACCTCTACTTGCTAATATACTCTTTTTTTTTCTTCTTTGGAAAATTCTGTGAGATCTCTTCTGTTGTAGCTTGCTCAAAATGCAGCTGCATACTTATAGACGGGTTAATGTGACTTTGGGTGCATTAATGTAACAGTATTAATTAAATCTGACTTATTTGGGAAGAGTCTAATACTGCTTTCCTTGGCAAAGTATTTGCCTCCTTGCACACTGGAATGTGGGATTTGCAGGGTCTGCTACTTTCTTAGGGAAAGCAGAAGAAACGATCACCTGAGTTATCACTCCTAACTTCACCTGTAATTCTCCCCCCTCCTCTAGCTACCGAGAGCATTGGTGGTGCCACAGCAAGTAAAGTTTTCCAAAAAACTACCTGTTTTCTTCTGTTAACTCAGGTCACTGTCCCTTCCTAACCCCACTAGTTTTATTTCACTGCTGTTAATATATATGTGTCTCTCTGTATATAAGTAGGTAGATTAAATACCAGCTAAGGCATCTGTCTTCTAACCATTGAAAAAATAACTAGTTCCCTTAGTCTTTCTTCATTGGCCTTATTCTCTACCTGTAATCTTCTCATAATTTTTAATGCTCTTCTGTGCATGCTTCAATATCCTTCCTGAGCAAGCAGGCAATGCTGTGGGCAACACAGCACGACAGCTACGTGTAGTCAATATATTCTCATGTTTTACAAGGGACCTTCCAACACGTGGAAGGTAGGAGCTGTTTAATATGTCCCTTCTGGAGTGCAGTTATGTGCTGGCATCGTTTCCATGTCATGATGGATCACTCCTGAAGGAGAAGCAAGGAGGGAAGGAGGAAAGATTATCTGCTCATCCCAAGTCACCGGCATGAGATTTATGCAGACTTTTTTCTAGAGGAACACAAAAGGAAAGAGATGCCAATTAGACAACCAAAGAAAGGGTTCCTATGCACCTAAAAGACAACAAGGAGGAAAAAACCAGCACAAAGCCAACTGTGTAAAACAGACCTAATTTCCTGAGGCAAAGGAGAAACAGACCTTGTGTCCAGGGGAAAAGCCACAGATGTCGCATCCTTCTATTAGAGAGGGTCTTCTCATCTGAACACAAGCCCATAATGTGCCCCAGCTGTAGGACAGGCAAACAACATGCTAGGGCATAAAAACAGGAGTGCCATGCATATGGCATGAGAAATAATCCTTCTGTTCTGCTATTCCCAGGCCCACCTGAGCTACAGCACTCGGATCAAACTGCAGTGCAGATATCCAGTAATAGTTCCGATCCAAAGAGAAGGGCTCAGAAAAGAGCAGCAACGATGACCATAGGCATTAAATGTGACCCACCAACTGAATGATATTGAAAGAGCTGAGAGACAGTCCAGAAAAAGAAGACTGGGAGAAATTATATGGAAATAGTCTTAAAGTATGAAGAGATGGAGAATAAACTGTTCTGTGTGTCTAAACACCAGAGGATTTAAACAGTAATAAAAGCAACTGAGGTCAGCAAGAGGAGGAAATGCTGCAGCACTGCAAGGGAGAAGAGTCTGGGAAAGCGCAGGAGAAGCCAGGAACAACAAAAGCACACCAAGTCCTGCCTCTGTGCTGGAAAACAGGCAGGTTCCTCCCAGTCCTGCGATACCGGAACAGTTCAGGAAACAGTTTAGTTGAACAGTTACTACCAGCAGTTGATAAGACCAACCTGGTAGAGACCTCAGTGAGAAAACAGAGGGTGAACAAAACGAAGCTTCAGACTGCTACACGGCACCATCCCTGACGTGCAGGATACTTGTCTGAATCCCTTTTAAATGCTGCATAACACAAGCCTTCATTCAGGGATATTTCAGTGTCAGCACCACCTTGAGCACTATCTCCAATAAAAGTCAAGACTTCATACAAAAAACATCTGCAATTCATTTGCTCTTCCTGCTGCTCTGCACATCACCACCACAATTACAAACAGAAGTATTTGGCTCCATGCCTGCCCTTTTATTACTTTACTATGCTTCACTGCCAATCCTTATGGCAACAGAACTTGCAAAGTCATGGACTCTTATAAAAAAAAAAAATTAAAAATCTTAGAATACTAAAACCCTGTAGAGTGAGATTCCTCCTACTTTTGGACACTGTGGGGTTTCCAGGTATTGTTTTTGTTCTCATCTCATTTTATATTTAAAATAATAGCCAGAAATATGAGTCAACAATAATAATTTGGAGATTTTTTTTTCAGTCTTAGGTATTTCCTTTTTGCTTTCCCCAGTGCACTCTGATGATTTTATTTATATTGCAAACTCCTTGGGGCAGAGGAGGCAGTCTGCAGTGTACATTCTTCAGCTGAGCTCACAGATCAAGGTAAAACACTACACTGTGATCCTCACTAGCACACACTGAACGTTGCTTCATCATTTGATCCTAGGCTAAGGCTGAGCCTAAAGCCTGCCACAGTAAAATGGTGTTCTTACAACCACTCGAGAGCATTTCTCAAAGCATCATGCGTATACCAGCCAGTCGCCTGCTCAGGAGCACAGGAGCTGCTGCTTGTGAGATGCCTGAAATAGATAGCTTAGTTCAAGGTGATGGGAGGAGTAATAATAGTAGCTTAACAGATTGTAAGCACGTTACGGAGAGGGATAAACTAGGTCAAAAGCAAATAGTAACATTATTTGAAAATTTTCCCTTAGATTTATTCCCAGCGCTGCAAAGTGAAGAGGGCTGCCTTGTGCAGTGCTTGCCAGCCATTCAAATCCTGTGCCATATGGTGCTTACTTTCCCAAAACTGCATCTTACTTGCCCAATGGCTGGACTTCATGGCAAGATTTTTGTGGGGTGGGGTCTAATCCTTCTGCACATAATTACTTAAAATGCTTTTAAAGAAATGAGAAAAATCCTACAGAAAGACCTCTAAGAATTTGTGTATTACTCACATTTGTTATTCAAGTTAAACTTGAGTAACAAGAAAAAAGTCATTTAATAAAAATGTCAAATGTGAAATTGGTGAAAAAAGTTTGGAGAGCTCTCATATAGATTATTCACAATGCAAAACAAGAGATATGCAGACGAGACCCCAGCCAAGAGTGGCTGTGGTTTGTGGGAAAGGCACCGCTGTGGGCACGACGGCCCAGAGGCGAGATCCCAGGACAGCCCACTAACACCCAGTGCTGCCCTTTTTTAGCCCAAACAGCTGAACCCTCAAAGGCAGACAGTCCTTTGAACTTTTTCCCTGGGGAGCAAACACCATCCCCACAGCAGGACTGCTGTCATTTGGGCAAACAGAGAGGCCATTGGCAGTGCCCTGACACCCACTCATCTACCCTACTTATTTCCATCGCTGGGACAAAAGGACGTTTTCTCCTTATTCTTCCCTTTTTTTTTTTTTTTTTTTTTTTTAAGATTATTTATTCCAGCACTGAGAACTGATCATCCCCATCACCTGAAGTGATTTGAGAAGAAAGCACAGTAGGTAAATGCTGCCATCTACACATGGCCAACTGAAGTCTTCTATGCCAGGTATGGCCATGAAAATGCAGGGAAATATACTGCTTTGCTCCCCTCCACAAACAACTAACACAGTGTTTTAAACAGGTGCTTGATGAAGCTGGAACCAGTGTGATGCGGGGGAGGAATGTCCTGGAAGATTTAAGTCCTATAAGAAAAGGTACATATTATCTAAATCTGTAAATGAGAAGCTTACATTAAGTTTGTTTTTGACACAGTAGTTGCAAAATCAATCTCGCCATTGAATTATCACTTTCTTTTTCTGACCTATACAAAGAGATTACATTCTGCAATAGCTCAGTTGTCAGTTAGACATTTATATGACACTTACAGTATATTTTAAAATAACATTTCATAGGGCAGCTGTGTTTACAGAAGGAAATATTTTTATGGGGCTCTTGGTAACAAATGTCTCCCATTTCTGTAAGTCTGTCCTTCATTCTAATTACCCCCATCACTTTCCTAATGAAATCTGTCCCTGGCAGACAAATTATCATCTGTAAAGTTCAGATGAATACTGTTCTCTATTTTGGCATCTCTATTTGGGCATAGACCTGTAAAGGGCGGTAGTATTTCAAGCTTCAGTTACATCCATGACAGGACATTCACAAAACCACAAATCTTCCAAATTAATACTTTACTCAAGATTGAAACTATTAACACTATTTTAGGTGACAGAGCACATGATGGAAAATAGCCTCTTCCACTTTTAACCAAAGAAAGACAGACTACAATACAATGAAAAAACCAAATAATTAAACACTATTAGTTCTTTTTTTTTCTCTTTGTGGGTTTTAAATCTACTTGCTGTCTTTACTTAATGTTTGTATACATACCTGCATGTGTTTTCAAAAGCTATGTGCTTTAAAAGCAAATATTGATGCTACAGAGTTTTGTAATCTACACAGTGGTACATTGCCCATATACAACACCGACCAAACCCTGACAGCAAATGATAAATGATCTCCTAGCCTTAGACTTCACAGATTTTATAGGAAACTTCACCTTAGCTAAATTAAACCTGCAGCTCACTCAGTCTTTACTTAACAGCAATAGCTTCTGAATGTGCATTACTTATTTATCTCCGCTCTGATCTCTCTGGCTGAGGTATCTCCTCCCTAGAGTTACAGCAGCACATTAATATTTTAGCAACCCTTGGTGTCTTTTACATTCAAGAAGATGCTCTGAAAAAGGCAGACAGTTCACCAGCTTCTGCCCACATTTTTCGAACAATGCATTTCTGTCGTACCTCCACATAACGCTGCAAATGGCAAAACCCTTTTTCCATACTCATTACTCAGGAGCTCGTGAGTTGTAAGTTAAAAACATGATACCTATTTTACAAAAAGCTTTCATTATTGACATTATGAGCAAAAAAAAAAGATTCTGAAATGAACACAGGGGCCGGAAAAACACTGCCCTTCCTGACAGTGTGAAACACATCCTCTTCACTGAAAAAGGGAGGCACATCAAGAAGGCAACGGTGGATAAGCAATGAATCTGAAATCTCAGCTCAGTATTGTTTTTGGCAGTCCTTGTTCTCACTAGAACAATGCGATGCTCTGGGCTGCAGAGAAAGCATGTTCCTTAAGAGACCACTAGAACATCTCAGGTAGATGTTTGCTAGAGAAAGAGAAATGGTTGGAAGCGAGCCATTGCTTCTTGTCAAATCTACTGAAGATGACAAAAGGGGCGGGGGGAAATAAAAAATCCTGTAGCAGTTTATTTAAACCTACCTAGAGTGTTTATAGGACTAACAGTTATTAGTAGACAAAAAGGTAAGACTACATACAAAAAATTCCTCCCATTGACAGCAGTTACCTCATAACCATCTTAATTCATTTTCCAGCTCAGGATATATTTGCTTCTATTTTGGGGCACTGCAGCTTGAATTGCTATTTATTAATTGTACCATATTTTGGCTTGGCCTAAAATTTGGGTACGTCTGAGTTATACAACCCTGCTAGGATTAGCAGTCCTAAAAACAATGCCAAGTTCTTCTGTCCTGCATTACAAACACAAAAAAATAAGGCTGGAAAAAATCTGGAAATCAACTAGTTGGTTCATCCCCATGCCCAAAGAGAGGATCAACTGTACCTGTGGTATCCCAGGCAGGCAATTCTGTAACCACTGTAAGAAATCCATACTAAAAGTTATTTTACAAACTCCCTGGGCATGCCCTTACAAGGGATTACTAAATATGCTATTAAAAAGTCATCCAAGTGACTAAGAAATCCCTCTCCTCATGCAGCAAGACAAAAATAGGAGGTTTTTTGTTGTCCAATAAAGAGATGGAGCTGCCGGAACCACTCGTGTTTTTGAGGGCTGGCACATCCCCTCTCTTCTCGTCTGCTGTCATTTAGTTGCAATGGCATGAGAATGATCGTACTAGGTCAGACCAAAGGTTCACCTGCTCAGCCCTTCAACACTGCCATAAGCAAGAGCCCAACTCCAATCCATACACTGATTATTTAAGAAAGATGTGATTTATGGAAAGCATATATAGAACATTTTCTTAAGTATATTTTATTGCTGGGGTTTGGGGTTGCCCCCTAATTTTGGGGCTCAAAAAATAAGTCGAAACCCATGGAAGTAAAAAAAGAAAACAGAGGGATGCATGTACAAATAATCCCATACACACTTCCCGAGCCTCCAGACATTTTCAGTTCAAGGGTTCTTGAGCAGGATATAGTTTCTATGTATTGTTCAACATGCCCTTGAACCAATGTCATCTTGTAGCACACACAATGCTTTTTGGCAGGAAGCTCTACTGAGCAGCTCCATCAGCTATGTAGAGAACCATCTCCTTCTCTCTCTTCTGGAGATGAAGTAAGTTGTTAGCTCCTTATACCACTTTTTTTCTTTAAATCGATATGGTACGGGCTGTTTCAATGACCACTCTGATAGACCAAGTAGTCCTACACTCATCTTGATGTTCTGTCCCTCAAGACCCAGGAAAATGATTTCTGAAACAGGATTAATGCCTCAACAGAATTTGCTAACAATACTGGATTAGGATAAAGCAAACAGCTCTCAGATCTAAGAAAATGGGGGGGGGGGGGGAAAAGCCAAAACAACCAAAAAAAATAGATGTACCAGGTATGCAACCATTCACTTCTTTGCTGTTTCTTGCAAGAGCCGAGTACCTGCATCCTGCCTAGAACTTGACAGAGACACAAACCTACCAACACCTAGCACGAGAGAAACAGCATGGGGAGGGGGGGAACATCGCTAAACACTGACCATAAGCAGAGCTCTGGAGGCCCAACCCTGCTCCTCAGGGGAGAAAAAGAAGAATGGAAAGAAATGAGAAGTGACAAACCCCATTGTCTTTGCCTTATTATTTTCAGAGAGGTCTTTCAATTGCAAAAACGTCTGTGTAAATCCAGTCCCAAAGCCCTGATTTTTTTTTTTTTTTTTTTTTTTTTTTTTAACATCTGCATAGGCAGATGTGCTCACGTACTGCTTTTTGTGCTACCTCAAAAAATAACTTAAGTCACAAATTAGAATGATTTTGGTTTTCCATTGCAAATGTACATTTTTCTCTCCCCACACTGGATATTGGTAAGACAGAGGCACATATGAAGAGCACCATCTTCACAGCTGACTCGTGCAAAAATGACAGATCAATCTTCAACTTTTATATTAAATAAACGAGAAAGGTTAGAAATGAAAACAGGCAGTGCTGGAAGTTTGCAGGTGATATGTATTTTGCTCTTTGGGTGCTACTTTTATCACTTCTAAACTCTCCTGATGGTGAAACAAGACCAGCTCTTCAATAAAAAACAGCTGGCTAAAGCTAAACCAAGGCATGAGATAAATGATACTCAGATTTATGGCAGAAATATAGCCAACACCAGCGTAAGGAGAAAAAAAACCCAAAACACCTAATTCTCCAATATCAGCATCTGGAGGTCTTCCTTAGAACTATTGCATTTAAGAGTATTAGATGAGTGAAGCACCAACAATGGATAAAGTCACCCTTTTGTCCATCACTTGTAACAGGGATTGTCACGGTGACATCCACTTGTGGCTTCTGATCACTAGTTGCCGGCTTCTGGTAAAGGAAAGGGAGTTATTAAAAAAGATAGACTACAACAGAAGACCATGTTTTGGATCAGATATGTAAAGCTAGAGACCTCAAATATTTTTGTAAGTAGATTCTTCATGCAAATGAGCCAGTAACCACATTTCACCTTGTTCTAACCTATTATGAGACTGTAAGAAAAACCACCACCACTGAAATGAGCAAATCCAGGCAAGTTTTCCCTCTTTGTGCTGGAATTACAGAGCCTTTAGATTAGATGTCTTTGAGATGCATTTTAATAAGCAGAGGAGCTCTGTGGCCTGTGAAAGCCAGGGATCGGGCTGGGTGTCATGGTGGCCTCTTTGGTCTTGAAGCTATTCATCAACTAATCTCTTCTTCATGGCCACAGGAGACAGGCTTCTGGCTAGCAGCAAATTCGTGCATCTCTGATGCACAGAAACCTCCACAGAGGTTTGGGAAGTGTGGCTTACATGATCGGAGTCCAGCTGATCCTTGTGGAGATTCAGAAGAAAACTATCAATAAGATATACAAGGAAAGCTTCTCCGATATGTGAAAATCCATAGTTTGGAGAATAAACAACCACTTCCAGAAGGCATTTAAAAGCAGCTATCAAGCAAATTACATTAAAAATCCATGGAGTTGGTAATTATTTTCATAGGTAATGAGTAATAAAGGCCACCATCTGTGCATCCGACTTCTACACGGTAGCTCTGAGCATTACACAATTGCATGCTGAACAAGTGTTCCTGGAAAACAATGAACTTGCTGCCTGACCTGCTCAGATAACCTTTCATTTCTTAGCGGTCTGTGCCTATCTCCGGTGCACAGTCAGTGGTGGCCTCGGAAACAAAAGTAGACCACTGAATAAAACAGCAAGGGGGAAAAGGGGGAATTTGTGAAAGTACACTAGTGGTTTATTTTTTCCACACAAAGAAATTTCTACTCTTTCTATTCTCCAAGACCAAAAAAGGTTCCTACCCCCAGAGCTACCAGAGCTTTCTAAAGTGATCTCTCTGGGTCTCCAGCCACCTATCTGTGCACATTTCAATAACATTTACTTCTGCTGAATAATTCAACAGAGCAAAAATTTGCTATTGGCAATCTCTAATCTGAAGGAAAAACCTAAAGCTTGCATTTTGTTTAGTAAAAATCCCAGAGACAGGGAAAAAAAAAAAAAAGTAAAAATCTTTCCTCTTTGACCCTATTTGGGAACTGCCAGGATGAAATTCAGTCCTGCCCAAAGTTTTGCTTATGGGAAATACAGCTGACAAAATTACAGGCCTAAGGGTTAAGATGACAGTGACAAATAGAGTTCAGTGACAGTGGTGATGGCAATCCCTCAGAAAGCCCACATGCCTACCCTGTCAGAATGGCAATGGCCATGTGGATGAAGAGAGCCCACACTGCCCAGGTCCGAAAAGACACAATGGACTTCAAGAAAAAGGTGGGGTTTTTTCCTACCTGATTGTAAACTCAAGTTAAATGAAGCTCTGCTCTAAATACTGCCCAGATGCCAGGTCAGGCTGTCGTGTGCTGCAAAAGCCTGACCAGCTCATGGTTCTGATCTCACCCACCAAAGATAAATTGACCAGTTGTTTGCCATCATCATTTTCCCTTCCAATACCTACAATTATGAATCTGCTGCTTCAGATCTATCAGGAGAATACCATGAGGCAGGACAGCACCACAGCCCTCCAAAACCGCACAGCATCAATCTTCCCTCAGTTTCACCCTGGCATGAAATCATACTGACATCATACAACCTGGAGCTGCACAGAGAGCGCAACCTAAAATCTAAAACAGAAGCTGTAATAGGATATGTTTTCATTTGCTACCCCTCCATATTTAATAGAGAGGACATTATCCTCCTGTCCTATGGCAGACTTACTAGGCTGGGGTGGTTTTTTTCATTTTTGATCTTCATCCATCGAGCAAAATGTCATCGGTGATGACAGTACAGCTCTTGGTAGAGGAATTATGTGTTAACTTGTGCTCCCTCTGCTGCTCCCGCTGCAGTACAGCAAAATACAGCTTGATCGAACCTAAAGATTGCCGTGTTTCCTACTAATCACCCGGTTCTATTTCACTAATCTTTTCTGCTCTTTTTTTTTATTTTTTTTTTTTTCCCCCAAGAGGAGATTTTAAAAGAGAGTACTGAAGTATGAAAACACAAAGTACTTGAAACAAAGTGATTTCTAAGACACATCCAAGTGGGAGTCTAAGCTGCTCACAACCCTGAAGTCCTTCTGGCCCAGCTGTGCGGGTGACATGCTCCAGGGCATGAGGTGCCCCCTCTCCAGTGGGACGCAGAGCTGGTCAAAGGACATTCAAAGGACCTGCACTTGCAAACACTGGACATTTATCCTTTGTGGGCTGTGCTGGGTGCATCTGTAATGCAGTGGTCACAGGGAGTCCAGCTTTCTGCCCTTGGCAAGGATGCCTTCTGTGCAGGGCCACCACATTTTAGGCACAGAAGGGAGGGAAGAGGAGGTTTTAAATCTTTAGATAAATCGTAACAATAAAACTAATTATAGTTGTCCATTAAAATGTAATGACTGGTCACAAAGCCTAAAGAAAGAAATATTTCTGCAGAATTATGGATCATTCAACCCAGTTACAAACAAATCCTTTCAGGAGATGGTTTGGTCTTTTATGGTTAAGCATGTTCAAGCGGTACTAACTAATCACAACCAGCATCACTCAGACCCACAGCAAGACTATTAAAACCAGTAACATTTTACCTAAAATATTATGAGTAAAGGGAAAAAAAAATACCCAGTTGTGTTTACTGTCAGAAACAAACTAATTTTAGGAGAAATACCAAAAAGGAAACAGGAAGAATGTCCCTGAAGAAGGAAGGCTAAGCAAGCACACATTTGCTTTGAAGACTACATCCTGAGTGTCTCAGCAAGTTCAATAATATAAATAGAATACGTCTAGCAAGGAAGCACAAACTTTCTCTACATATATTTTTGCTCGAACTGGAGAAAATACTTCCCTCACTATCTAGTGGTTTAGGATTGAAGGTTGGATAATTTTCCTTTTTGTTTGCTTGAATTTTTTTTTTTTTTAGACAGTAACTCTAAGGTACCTCATGAGATACCATGACGATGGAGAAGTTAGAGTGAATTCAGCCTGAATCCAGCCAACCGCAAGAGCATCCATTGCAATCAATGTACATTAAAATAAGCAGAAGGAAACTGATAGGCGAACTATCAACACAAAAATGTTGAATTCATGTTATCCAACCTCCCTTCCTGAAAAGAAATTGTGCTGACAGGAAAGGCTGGAGGTTGTGCCTGAAGTTTCCTTATCTCCCACTTTACATTGGTCGCTGAGGCCTTGCACTGACCTGGTGATGCTTTATATTTTTCAAAGGGATGAGTATATAAATAATTTAGTTAGAAACCTATTTGGCATTCAAAAAACAAGGGAAGGAAGCCTATCATTTTACTGACCATAACTTTAAAAAAGAGAGGGTGTATGAATGTATGCTTCTTTGATAAATCTTCCTCCCATACATACACCCATATCAGCATTTCCTCCTCCTGCCGATTTCAGAACAAAAATGTGCAGTCTAAGTGAACTTCTATTTTATGCGACAATAACCTATCATTCAGTGGTTAACAAAGACCACTTGGAATTCATTTTCTAAAAGACAGCTAAGCAATCCCTGTAATTCAAAAAGACTTTTTCCTCATCAAAGCACTGCAGGATCACTGAGGAAACATTTCAGAGCTCAGCATCCAAGATGTGGGCATTATGTGCAACACAAAAGTATTCTGAGAAACTCAAGCCTCTGGGATAACACTGTAGCAGTGATTCAACTTTTTGGCAAGCTCGCCTTCTACGATCATCTGAAAACCATCTGAGATAACCTCCAGAGAAGATCCACACAAAGGTCTCCTCTTCCCTTCCTTTCTGCTGATGAAGAGCAGTAATTTACTCTTTTACAGCAGAAATAAAAGAGGACTACAAAAAAAATAAAACAGCAAGGAAAAACAAAGTCTGTTTGAAAACAAGGCCAGACTTCCAGCATGAGCTTCTCAGCCAAGCTTGAGGGAATCTCACAGCTGGCTGCTGCCACGTCTCCGGATGGCTGAAGATTCCATCTGCTTTTACCATCACCTCCATCTTCTGGCTTAGACAATAGCAACAGGTGCAACAACACCAAAACCTGAACGAAACAGCCTCAGGAATGTGCGTGTTTTCTGCTGTAAGGGTTTAAGTAATAATAGGAAAGCACTTGATGGATATCGCAGTTCAAAGTCACAGGATGACACACAACCTTCTAACACAGCCATATGTACAAACAAAAACTGCATTATTCAACAGAAGCAGGACTTTTTGACTGTGGTGTTTGGTAAATGCAGCTAAAATATCACATTCAGGGCTTGATACTGACTACAAGACCAATATTTGGGGTGTAGGAACCAGGCTGCTCCAGACTGCTAAACAACAACACAGTCTTCAGCTGTTTTCCCACTTCAGGGTATTTCGTTTTGGGGAATTTTTTTTTTTGGAGCTCTGTAAAACATAACCTTTTGTCACTGCTTTTGCCCCACAGGAGTATCCCTGCCAGAGGGCTGGACAGAGCAAGCAGACAGGGAGGAGCCCATAGCCTTTCACCACCAGGTTACAACTTGGAGATACCAGCCACGTATCAGGTCACTGCAAACTACCACCCTCTGATGCCCAGGGACAGGGGCTGCCCACAGCACACCAGAGGTCAACAATTCAGAAGGACAGATGATGAATTACCTACAACGCTAAAGACATTTTAATATTTAGCAAAATAAACCTCAGCCAGGAATACTGCTTACAAAGCATGGTGACATACAGGGTTTATTTTTAAATAGGAAGAAAGAACCCCAGAAATGTTATGGATGCCCCATCCCTGGAAGTGTTCAAGACCAGGCTGAATGAGGCTTTGAGCAACCTGGTCTAGTGGAAGGTGCCTCTGCATGTGGAATTAGGGTTAGAACCAGATGAGCTTTAAGGTCCCTTCCAGCCCAAACCATTCTGTGATTCTAAGAAAATTATATTTTCAAACATAATAAAGTGTCCAAGGACTGCACATGTATGTCTCAACTTTAAAGAGTGCTTTATGAATCACAACCAGTGTACTTCAATTATTTTTGAGGAGAAAAACCCATCAGGTTCTGCAATAACTCAGATTATTTTCAGGACATAACACTCATGGGAGCAGATACTCAAATACAATAACAGCAAATAAAACTGTTTACACAGGCCTAGTTAAGGGGAAGATTGTAAGACAGCATCCCAAGCCCTCACACCATCCGTCACAGAAACACTCGGCCCTATGTCTGTCTGAGGTGGCAGGCGGGAAGGGAGGACAGGACTTCAGAGGGACTAAGCCCAGTCCTGAATTTCTGGGAGGCATTACAGCTACAAGGAACATTTTTTGTACCTGGGGGAATGGCAGAAGACAGGGTGTGTTTGCTGAATTTCCACAATTCATAGTAATTCCATAATAGATTGTTGGTCACCTCTTTCTGTCACCCCTGATGTGCACACAGAAGGAATGCCTGCAATCCAGGCTGTGAGCGCTGAAGGTCAAGAGAAGGGGTGGAAACACAAATATGAACCTATGATTTGCAATTAAAAAAGAAGAAATAGATGATACCAGTAACTTCATTCTTATACACAAAAGACAAATTGGTTATTACTGTATTTTTTTTTTCCATCCTCCTGAATTTATTTCTTCATAGTTAGTTTTGAACTAGCATATTTTCAAAGGATATATAAAGAATTGCCAAGTATTTTCTGTCTCGAATTCACGAAAGAGCACATTTCCAAACTACGGTCCCTCCTTAAAAAAAGTGACCCATGCAGAAGGAGCAGAAGTGTCAAAAGCATGCAGTGACCCAGAGAGGAGGAGGGGGAAAAAAAAAAAAAAAGTGGCATTTTCCTTCAAAATGAAGACACAGAAAACACAGTCCACAGCTCTGAAATTTGGAGTGAGAGAGCTGCTGCTCCCCAGGTAACAATGGAGAGAGAGGACAGTAATGTATTGTATTGGTATGGTATGGTATATATATGCAGCACCAGACAGAGTAATGACACAGGGCCCTGACCTCTCCTTCCAAGCACACATCTTAAATTGGCACTAGGAATTTGTCCCATTCCATTGTCCTGCCGATGGAGCTCAGCTTTATACAGGAGTTCTCTGCATTTTTGGCAACCATTAGCAAGTCATCATGATTTTTCATTTTCCTAAGTATGCTGTCAGGAAACAAAAACAAGCCAAAAGCCCAAGTGTCAAACTTTGTTGAGTAAAGTATGTGCACAGAAGAGCGCTGGGAAGCCAGCTCTGATCAGACCTCTGCGCTGTGTAGTGGTACTTAAAGGGGCCTACAAGAAAGATGCGGATAATCTTTTTAGCAGGGCCTATTGCGACAGGATGTGGGGTGATGGTTTTTAAACTAAAAGAGGGAGATTTAGACTACATAGAAGGAAAACACAGGCACAGGTTGCCCAAAGAGGTGGTAGAAGCTGCATCCCTGGAAATATTCCAGTTCAGGTTGGACAGTGCTCTGAGCAACCTGATCTAGTTGCAGATGTCCCTGCTCACTGCAGGGAAGCATTGGATGACATGACCTTTAAAGGTCCCTTCCAACCCAGAGCATTCTATGATTCTATGACTGAGGTGCACTGCTCACTTTATGGGATGGTTGAACATTTTAACACTACCAGGCTTACTTAGCTTCAGAGCATCTATCAACTTTCCTAGGAAATACCCATGGTCCAGTTTATATATGCTAGTGAATTTATAACCCAAGTTAGGGTTTTTTGTTTGTTTGATTAATTTTTTAAAGAAGGGGCAGAATTGGCAAGCCTTAAACAGCTTTACATAGTGCTGCTCCTCAATAACCTATTTCCAGAAAAGCCATATTTTCATCTGGGCATAGCTCACCCTGGTATCCCCTCGACAGCAGAGGCCAGCTAACTAGAAGCACCCTCGGTGAGCACCAGATGCCAGGGTGACAGGGGTTAACTCCTGCGGTCGGACCTCTTTTTGTGAATGCTGGGTCACAAGACTCCCTTTTGCCCACTGAGCTGCTTAAAATAACTTTTCTCAATTTATATGGAGCAAAGATTAGACTTCAAAAGAAACTAATACCAGCAGATGAAAGGAAATAATCTTATAGATATGTGAAGGAACTAGCTGTTTCTTTGATTACTGGGGGTAAGGAGGTCCCTAGCTCCACCACTTCATTAACATCTGCAGTTTAACAGCATCTAAAGGCCCCCAAAGCCTATTCACACCCATCCAACAACAAACCCAGTAGTAAGTGACAACCCCCCAGGAGGAAGGTACATGCCTTTCAAAATGCAAGATGCAAACATATCCACAGGACATAAGCCCTCTGTCTTCTCCCATTTATATTTTATTTATCACACTTTCAAATCCCAGCTGCAAAGCTGAGGAGAGAAAGAGGTGTAGTTTCTCATTAATGAGAACAGTAAAACCTGCAAGAAGGAGCTATAAAATTATGCCCTACATACCTGTGTGGAAAACCCCCAGGATACCACATAAATGAGGACTGGATGATATTTTTCATTTAGCTAAATACAAATATGAGTTTTCCTGATCCATCTCAGTTGTGCCCTTTTGTTTTACTCTCCTGAGTTCATTCCGGCCTCCAAATACTTTCCCCTTGGGGAAAGGTTATAAACTTAATCCTGGAGTTCGCTTCACACATCATTTGCAGCTTGTCAATGGGCTTTTGAACATCACCATGTGAGGAATAACATTAACTGAGGGAAGGGTCTAAAGATTTTATTTTGCTCATAGAAAGAATGACAGTAGTGCGGCAGCACTGCTAAGGACTGAAAGCAAGTTGTGGCTTGTTGGGTTTTTTTTAAATAAAACGTTGTATGATCACATTTTTTTTCTCTGCAATATAACAATGAACGATCTTTTGGGTCCATACTTAGTCACTTATTCTGATAGTACTTCGACCTCTGAGACAGAGGATGAAAAGTAATTTGTTAAACCAGCTTTTTTTTGCCACTTCTGTCTCAGTTACATGGTAGATTTTTCTTCTGAACAAATTATCTCATGGCTCAGTTCAACACTGATACATGAGCAAAGCAGT
This sequence comes from Ceryle rudis, assembly GCA_033439905.1. NCBI lineage: Eukaryota > Metazoa > Chordata > Aves > Coraciiformes > Cerylidae > Ceryle > Ceryle rudis. The sequence goes on along the minus strand of JAAGNO010008395.1, from coordinate 35,362 downwards.
CTGCAGATACAATCTGCCTCACTATGGAAAAAACTTTCCTTAGAACTTTAGCTCTCAGGATATTGCCACATGGCAGCAGTTCCCTGATATCCCTGACTACAAGCAAATTATTAGCTGGAAGAACCAGGCTTAAGCAGCAGATTCCTGCCTAAATTGTCTTCTAGTGATGCGATTTGGGCATTTTTCTTCATTCGCCATTACTGAGGGCATTTGTGTGCCTTAACGGTTTATACAGTCAAGAAATCTCCTTAAGAGCAAACTGCTCTCAACAAGCACTGAGTGCTTAAAGCCATTATTTCTCTAAAATCACAAACACTTCCTATCAAACAAATGGGATTTTTTTTGGCACTCTCTCAGGAAACACCTTCATTTACAGGGAGGAAAAAAGAAATTATCTTAATGCCTTTGGTACATGTAATTTTAAGGAAGCGCACATCACATCACACAGACCAAAACCCCATCGAGTGGCATTCAGCAAAGCTTGAGGATTGGATTGCACTAACTTGCTGAACACCAGGCTTGCTCGTGCCTTCAGGTTGACTCCTGCCCTCAAGACCATGACTTGATATACTGGGTGTGATTTTCCAAACCCCTTGTGGAAGGTTGCTCCTCTGCCCTTAGAACATGTACAGCACTCCCTGTGGGGGTATCCTGGTGGTGGCCATCTACATGGCTGCTGGGCAGAGATGGCAAGGGTATCCCTGCCTCCACAAAAGCCCTTGCCCTGTGCAAGGACAGAGCTGTAAGCCATGCAGAGAAAGCAAACCCTGATCCAAAACCAGGCAGGAACTACACTGGTAAGGCCACACCTCAAGTACTGGGTTCAGTTTTGGACCCATCACTGGAAGAAGGATATTGAGGTGCTGGAGCATGTCTAGAGACGTGCAAAAAGTCTGGTGAAGGGTCTGGAGCACAAGTCCTATGAGGAGTGGCTGAGGGAACTGTGGTTGTTTAGCCTGGAGAAAAGAAGGCTCAGGGGAGACCTTATCACTCTCTACAACAACCTGAAAGAAGGTTGTATCATGATAGGGGTTAGGTTTTTTTCCCAGATAACAAGTGATAACAAGCTATCACTGCACTAGGGAAGGTTTAGACTGGATTTCTTCACTGAAAGGATTGTCATGTATTGGAACAGGCTGCCCAGGGAAGTGGAGACACCATGCCTGGAGGGATTTAAAACACATGTAGATGTGGTGCTGAGGGTCATAGTTTAGTGGTGGATTTGTCAGTGCTGGGTTACCAGTTGGACTCCATGAGCTTAAAGGTCTTTTCCAACCTAAATGGTTCTATGAAGCCACATTAAAATGGATCATCTCACTAGCGGCACTGCCTCCCTTAATACTAACGTAATATACACAAGTCTCATCTATTATTCCCTCAAGCAAAGCCCAAATTATACAGTAATTGGAATTTCCGGTCATTCCTGGATAAAGCAGCCAGTGGAGAGGTGAGCTGGGGATACACACCAGCGTACGGGGGAGGAGAGGGCACAGAAACAAGCCTACCCTGTACACCGGCAGAAGCATCGCTGCAGCTGCTGCCTCATATCCCAGAGAATTCAAAGATGGACAAGGCCTTTTATCAACTTGGGGTTTGTGGTACCTACCGAGGGGAGTGCCCGAGAGGTGCTGCGCACAGCAAACAGAAGATGATCCAAACAGGAGAACTGCTCCTCTCCGGATGCAACCGTGTCAATCACAGGATGCAGCTGTGACACAGGCAGCTCTTTGACAAAGCAGCCCGACTCTCGTGCCAATTTCGGACAGCTTTACCTTCGCAGGAATAGCAAGACCTGAGAATTGTGCCGGACAAGACCTGAAAGCCACTCTGATCATAAGGAAAGCCGCAGCACACTGCCATTCCCAAAGCACAAGCAGGTCAGCACCCCAGGCACCTTCAGTATAACCACTGCTGGACCCACAATGACCTTCTCCAAAGCGTACAATGCTTCTGATTGCTGGATGCTGGTGGGTGCCTGCAGACAATAGCTTCGATGAGACCATTTTTACAACTAACTCAGCCTTTCTGCAAAGAAAATTGGAGCAAGCCATGGTGTGTTAGCTTCCCCTTGTCCATTTTTTAGAAAATACATTTCCCATGATATAAATGTGTGTGTGGTTTTTAAGCAAGCTCTGAGAGCACTGCATTAGGACCAAACATGGAATTATGTGCAAGCCTGACAGTGATTCATTTTAGTCTTGAAAATGAACAGCAGGCTATTAGAGCAACACTGCAAAACTACAAGGTGGCTTTTGCAGCTATAACAGAAATTCTCCAGTTCATACTGGACCACGCTCCCCAGGTCTGCACAGTGCCTTGGATAAAAAAGTTAGCAGAGATGGAAAATGATACAAACCTAAGGGACAGCATTGGAGTGAGACTCAGGAGACTCACTTCTCTTTGCCTGTATCTCTCCATGCTACTGCTCATCTTGTCTTGTGAATGGTAGGCACTTCTAAATCATAATCTGTACCGGTTTCTATAGGTGGAAAGATACATCACCACCAGCACGCCAGCATTGCTAGTTAGTTTCCTTATGATTACAGCAAAGCACAGCCGCTACACATCAACCAGCTGTCCCATACAAAGATCTCCAGAGCACTTTTCTTCTTGAAGGGATAACAGTAACAACTTGATCCAATTAACAGCACAAAGCGAGAGTCTGTAATTCTAGAGTGGATGCGCTCTAATGTCTTGTCTTTAGCAAATGGAAAGTTTGCACCAGATTAAAGAAAATACTCAACATTCATTTCTGCTTAACATGGAACAAAGCAGTGCCTAGGAATGTATGAGCCAGCAAATGCCAAATGCTATGCCTCGTGCATAGCATCTTTGCTTGCTTTGAAAGAATGTTGTTTCTCCATGATATCACTAAATTACTGTCTGGTTTTCCATTTTAAAGTTACTGTGATGTTGCAGCCCTAAAGCAGTCATTCTGACTGGCTGCCAAGCCACTTAATCATTTACATGCATCTTGAATAAAAGCTGTCTAACTTAACAAGACTACATCATCTAAATTATCTATCCCAAATTGCAAGTACAAATATCATGCCTTTTGTCTACTAATGCTCAGAAAGCAAGCTAAGGAACTACATCAGCTTGCTCTTCGAGATCATGAAATCCCAGCAATGGGATTTTTACTAACTTCAGAAAAATTACAAATACACCACATTACATTTCTGCAACACCCAACCACCTAATCACCAAAATAAAGTGCCAAGCAACTTGGGATAGCTACCGGTAATAAAAGCTGAAGCTAGAGAATAGATCTACTCAAGGCTTAGATTAATGCAAACAATGGAAGTGATAAATCAGAGATTCCACCCTTTCAAGGCTCAAGAGGTTAGAAAGGGGTAGAAATAAAAAAAGTCCGGGCTTTCCAAAGAATTAGAAGTGTGGGTTACAGAAAGACCAGCAATAAGGACTAAAGCCTGGGGGCTGGCAAGGAAAATGCTTTTGCTCTTGCTATTCCATATTGGGGCAGAAATGAAGGTATGGCAAGTAACTGGAAGTCACGCTGACATCCTGACAAATAAACACACATCTAGAAATTACTTTCTAGCCTACTCTCCTGTTGGTTTAATTTCACTAAATAGGCACTATTGGTCAGATCTGAAATCTTTTATTAAGCTACAGACAAAAGGTCTGCAACTTAAGAAATACACCGGATAACAGCCATAACACAATGAAACAGCTTTGGAATTAAAATGGCAGATGCCTGCAGAAATATTAATTAGCAAGAATGAAATTTTCATTTTCTGTGCCTTCAGTTCTTCACAGAGGTTGTTGCATTTAATGCAATGTCACTACATTGTGTCTGTTCATCTATGATGTAGAGCACCACGACCCAACATCTTGATGCACTAGCTCCAAATTCAATGAAAGATGATTTTATTTTTTTTCTTAAATGAGTAGCAATAACATGTAGCTTTCTTTGACCACACAAGTGACATCTTCTCCTGACCTGATGTTTCTTTTTCAGTCAATTCTTTTCCCTGGTTTAGAGGGGCACTTTGCTGCTAAAAAAAAGAAAGTAGCAGCTACAGAAACGCTGCAAGCAGGAGTGACCTGACAGCATAGGCTTGCTGGGACATGCAGGTTGCTGGCCCACAAATAAGCTAAAAATGGATAATCTGCTGGGCAAGGTGATAAGATTACAGATCAGACCAATTACAGTTGGAAGTGCTTCCTTGGACTAAGTGATTTAGGCATTGTCAGTCTAAGCTGAGAACACCATTTGACCTGGCAGATGCCAGGGAGAGTGCAACATGTCTCCACAGGACCCAGGCTTGCTCCCGGGTCTCCAAGCAGACCACTGGAAGATACTCAGTAAGAGGTATCTCAGGCCAGTAGAAGTCACTTGGTGCCAGCGTCCATGTTTGAGTCCCATTTCTACAGCACCCACAAAGTTGTCTTGAGCTTGCAGTTCACCAAGACCTCCTTATACCTAAACTTCCTCTGTCATTTGCATCATTTCACCTCCACCACATCGAAGCACAGACACCCCCCCATTTTCACCTGGACTGAGGAGCTCACAAAGCTTGCCTTTTTTTCCTTTTTTTTTTTTTATCCTAACCTCTATTAAAAGACAGATAAACTGAAATAGTGGTTTTCCGCAACAGCATACTCAAGGCAATTATTTTGCTGCAGAGATGTAGTCAGGAAGAATAACCTCCCTGTGGTCTCTTTTGGAAGGCAGGAACTGAGCGAAGGCCTTCAGAGAGCCAATCTTTCAGCTTCCATTCTTCCCACACACATCTCAAATCATCTACTGCATTTCTTCTGCTCATTTGACTTCTAAAGCTCCAGCAACGTGGGGATTCAGATAAAAGGCAGTGGTAGAGAAAAAAAAAAAAAAAAAACAACCCTCAGCTACTTCTTATAGTGATCTTTGTGCAGCACTAACCCCGGGGTTTTTTGGATGCTGGGGAGTGTGGGTTGGTTTGCTTTCAGCTGGCATCAAAAAACTGTGGACTTTGCTTTGGATAGCTGTTAGATGCCATTGCAGAGAGCAGTTCACATTCAGATCAATTGTGTAAATTGTTTAAGAGCTACAAGTGTGAACTCCAGCTTTCTAAAAAGAAAAACTCAACTGATAAATTTCAGAGGACTTTAAAAAAAAAAATTAAATTGCACAAGACCAGCTAATCCATTAATTAAAAATTAATAATAATTTTTAAAAGATTACAAGTATTGCAATGAAAAAAAAAAAAGAAGTGGCACATCCCAGAGGAACAGGATATATACACCTCAATAAAACAAATACCTTTCATACATTTGCATAGCTCGATGTGTATTCACAAGACCACCATGGGTGATTCAAAAGAATTAATGAAAATTTGGCTATAAAACCATACTATAATGATATACTCAATTGTGTTGTCACCTATTAAGTCCCAGCCACTGAAACTGGTAATCCCACAATAGGCACTAGGAAAAGGCCTGATAATGCACAGAAATATTTTTAAAATCCAGTTACTTGTTTGCTAGGGAGACAAAAGCTTCTAAACACAGGCAGCAGAAAGTTCGCTATCTTATTACCTTTCCTCTGGCCTCAGAGGTTGGAAGGAAAAACTCAGCCATCATCTCTGGTCACCCTGCTCTCCAGAAGCCCACAGTTAGGAGATCTCATTCTCTCACAGTTTCGTCATTATTTTTGGATAAGGAAAGTATGCGGTCTTGACTTTTTCCAGCTTCCAATCAGCATCCCAGTTCTAAATCAGAACTGAATTACTTGAATGAGCTGAAAAAACTTCCGACGCAGCAGAGAAGGTTTTTGCTGCTAAAACCTTAAGTACTTTTAAAAAAATAAATAAATAAAAAGGTTCTGAGTTTTTTAGTGGTGATTTTTCCTCATGCAATGGTTAAAATTTCATGACTGAGCTGCACAACCAGGCACAGGACCTTGTGCAAGGAGAAGGGTTTGCTTGGTTGGTACAGGGGGTATCCATTTCTCAGAAACCCAGATGAGAGCCCAGAAGGTAAAAGCCTTAAGGACTGGAAAGAGCCTTTTCTCAGGAAGCATTTAAGGGCCAAACTTGTTTGTGTTGGCTCTTGACATGTTTCCTTTACCTGCAAAACCACAAACAATTTGCCTTTTTTTTTTGTTTAAGCTATTTTAATAGCTCATGACTTCAGGCTTTAACGTATTGCAACTTCAAGCATCAGCTTCTTAAAGGAAAATTGTATATACTTTGAATAACTGTTTTGCACCCTGCATGTGACGCTCAAAAGAGACCAAAACCTTCCAAGGGACGAAGCTGGAAAAACCACTACATTACAAGGAAAATTGGCTGGGGTTAGAGTTGCTGGCATCCAGTGATAGTGGGAAACGATGGTAGAGGGAGGGATGAGAAAGTCAAGAGATTAGTCAGGTAAAAGGAACAAATGATGATTTGAGGTCTTAGGAGAGAGTGAATAGGGCTGTGACAGTTTTGGGAATGACTATGGATGAGTGGAGGAGGGCAGGAGGAAAAGGTCTGGGCCGTGTGTGGCAGAGGTGTTGGGTTGCACAATGAGCAGAGGATGGTGCACACACATTTCCCTCGGAGAAGAACAAGTGAGAAAACTGTACAAATATCTGCATTCCCAGGCATGTGTTTGGATGCCTAAAAGACCACGACCCAGACAGTTAAAGGGGAAATAACTGGACTGATGTATTCATGTGAGTACACCCCAGTGTCCAGATTAGTTTTAATCACAGAGTATGAACAAAACAGGTGTCAGAAGAAAGAAATCTTTAAAATAATAATTAAAACCACTTTTAGTTACTGTTCCTAGCCTCTAGTACTTACTAGGAAATCTTGGGAAAGCACATCTGGATTCCCAAACTTCCTTTGCATGGGCTGCTTTTCAGCAGCAAGGAGGGTAAAAGGGCTGAATGAGCATCTTCTGTATCCTTTCACAGTACGCCTGGAGAAGTATGGCACAAGTTCTTCAGCCTCAAACTATTTCTCACTTAAGGGCAGCCCCTTTCATTATACTAATATTTCTCTACAGCAACACGTATCTACCACTGAGGAGAAGCATCCCCTCAGCCCTGGGACACTGCAGCTACTGTTCCCTCTCTAGGCTTTGTTTTCCATCTTCCCTTGTTTTTCCCCAACAAGCCATGGCGCAATCACTGCTCCTGCACCTCCCCTCCCCAAACCCCAGCTGTCAATATCCCCTCGCTCTGCTCCTGGATATGCGAGCGCTCCAGAGTCAATCTTCCCATGAAAATCAAGTCAATGACCTGCCCCTTCCCTGTTCCTTGAGAACCAAAAAAAAAAAAAAAAAAAAAAAAAAAAAGAGACAGCCATAATTTTTTTTTCATTAAGTTTTAAGTTGTTGTTAATGTTAATTATAGTGTTTAGGAAATAAAAAATAAATTAATTTATT
>JAAGNO010008395.1:0-27882 GCA_033439905.1 Ceryle rudis | reverse complement strand
ACCAGCCCCCACCCGTTACACACAAAACAAAAAAAAAAAAAAAAAAAAAAAAAAAAAAAGAGACAGCCATAATTTTTCTTCCCCTCAGTTCTCACGTGTTGTTAATGTTCACTCGAGTTGTTAGGCAATACAAAATGCATTAATTCCTCCAAAGCGAGTTCACCGTGAAAGATTTAATTGTGGCTGATTAGGCATAGTTTGCTCTTTCCCCACCCCCCTCTTTTTTTTGGGGGGTTGGAGGAAAAAGAAGAGCAGAATGCAAGGATATTTTTCACTCAAGGCGCACGTTAGCCTTATTATCTAATCAAGTGGAAAGGCCTTTGTCTGCCCTGGCCCAGACAAAAAAAAAAAAAAAAGTGCAGCACTAAAAACCTTTAAGATTTTTCTCGATCCTTTGTTATCCCAAAAGACCCAAGTTAAGTCAATTGCTGTCACATCACTAGAAAAAGAGAGTAAAACAGAAAAGAAAGAGAAAAGACACTGATATAGTTGTTTAAAAAAGTAAAAGAAGGCACTTTTTGTAACCCATGAAGAAGTCTGGTACACAAAATTGCACAGTAACGTTTAAAAGATTTGCATTTAAAAGATTGAATACAGGTCGCTTCCCTGTGACCATAGAAACATCAGAAAAGGTGGAAAATTCAGTCTACTGAACTTCAAATGACTTTATTAAAGTGTCACTAATCAGAACTCAAGGACACAAGGTTTTAGTGTTTGGGCTAACAAAGTGAGTAACCCTCAAAAGTCAAATGACATTCTAAGAGCATTAATTTTATAAAAACATTTGTTGACAGCAAGTTAAATAAGGAAAACTTGACTGCCTCTAAGAAATAAGTAATCTCGTGAGAAGAACACAACTGAACTATGTCTCTGAAAACAGGAAAATACGGCTCATGTAAGACAAAAAACTCCAAAACTTTTAAATATTGTACTATGAAGGCACCCAAGCACTTGCTATTATTTGTGACAGTTTAAGATGAACTTTAAATGAAATACTAATTTGAAGTTAAGGCTGCACATGTAATGAAACATGAGGATGAGGACAAATATCTATCAAGTTTCCTTAACAAATGTTGTTTACCAAATCAGCAGCTCCAGGGCACGGGTAGACATTGACAAATCACTGAAAGTAAGTTACATCCACATGACATCATCTCTCTTTAATCAGAAGGTTACCTGAATCACAGCTCACTGAATATATTCAGTCACCTGAGGCACCACCACTCCTATCAGGCAGACATCATCTTCCATTCTGTTTTGTCTCCAGAGTTAAACAAGATGCTTCTTGCTTAAAACGTGGGTGTTCCTCCCAACACAACACCCTGCAGCTCAGGTCAGTTCTCTCGGTTCATTTAGCAAACAAACTTTTCTACCCAAGGAAAAAAATAATCTCTGCATAGCAAAATAAAGGTGTATTGCTAGAGGAAAAACCTGTTTGCACACTTGAGTTCAGGTAGTGAAGGAAACAAGAGGAGACGAGCAGCTCCTGTTGATCAGCACAAGCTAAGATCCAGCTCAGCTGATGATGCTCTTGAGATGAAGAAACTGATGCAGTTACAAGTCTTCACTGCAAGAAGTAACATCACTGTTACCTGTCTGGTTGTATTCTTTGCAGGAATATACCTACATATACTTTCATCTGTTGTTCCACACCATTTCTGACCTACCTCTACGTAGTCTTAACTCAGGACTTTACCACAAATATCATGTCCTGCTCTATCTAAACAGCCACCTTCACAAAAACCAGCTGACAAATATGATTTAGCTTTAGACTAAATAAAAACTCACTCCTGCTGAAAAACATACCAAAAAAAAAAAAAAAAATCTTTGAACACTACCATAGGACTACATCTTTCATGGAGATTTCTTCTCAAAAGGTGTCTAAGCTCCAGGCATTACAGAGCCCCGATGTTACAGTGATCAATCAATGAGAACACAGTAAGTACCAAGTCACTGACTTTTGTGTTTGTTTGCTGTGTCTTTTCTACCAGTTTATAATTTTTTGAGCATAGGAAACACCTGTTATAAACAATTTCTAGTAGTATACTGTAACGCAGATTTATGTCATGCATCAATGCCAAGCAGGTAGCTTTCAGTACTAAGAAGATCTAGAAGGCAGCACAATTTAGTTTCTTCATTTAAAATACTCCACTATGCTTCAAAATCAACATGGCACAAACAGACTGACCCCACCGATGCTTTCCTTTCCAGTAGCGAGATTATATTCTAGTGATGTGAGCTCTTTACACCAAGCAGCAAAGCAGCACAATATCTAACTGATAAAAAGTCTAAACTTTAGGGATCCATTAGTACCAATATTCCCCTCAGATAAAAGTAATAAAAACTGAAATCAGTCAAAGTTAAGAATTGAAGTTAACAAGAACTGTTAGTTTTTCTACTGCCAAGAGAGCTTGTGAATAAAGAAAAGTGGAGAATCTGCAAGGCAGGATTTGTGAAAATAAAAGGGTGTGCTCAAGCAATAAGAAGGACCAGGGAAAAGCAATTTAAGAGTCAGGGGGGGTTAGACATGACCATGAATAACACCGGGACTCTCGGACCTTTAGTGACCAGGCCCCAGCTAATGGGGCAGATGCAGAGGTTTCAAATACTGGTATAGAGAACTGCTCCATGGGGCATGCTTCTGAGTGACTTCTGTCTCAGACTCCAGGAAATAAAAATTAGCTACATCTCTCCAAACCTGCCAGAAACGAATTTGTGAAGTTCATTAATTGAAACTAACAGGTGACTGGTATTTCCGACATATTTTTGGGTGAGCTGTCCCGGCACAGACTAAGTAAACCCCTTACCTTGACAGTCCAGGTTGGGAAAGACGCCCAGTATTGTAGACCTTAACTAGAAGTTTATCCTTCCCTATAGTAGCTTTTTTCTGTTTCATTTTTAATCTTCCTGGGCTGTGACAGAAAGCTCTCAGGAGAACATTATCAGGAATAGAGAGCAATACCTTCAAGAGTTCAGTATGTTATCCATAGGAAGATCTGCTCTTCAGGAGCAGAATAGTGACATAAGCTCCAGCAGCAGAGCCATGCAAATCTCTCAGTGGTGACAACAGAATGATTACATCCATTTCTTACCTGTGTTCTACATAATACACAATGCGTGCTGCTATGTCGAACATCTCCCGCAGTTGATACTACCATTTGAATTGAAATACTTATCTACATAAAAAGGATGTCTCAAAAAATAATCCATCAACATGAAAATTCCTAAGCGTGAAGCCTGTAAGCACTGAAACAACTCATTTTCCTTTGCTTATATATTATTCCATACATTTAGCTGATATTGAGACACATACGTGGCAGATCTGACTGCAGTGTTCTCATCTAGGCTTAACTCTCACAGTTGCACAAAATAATTTATTATCTTCTTCCTACCAGCACACATTTTACCATGCTGCTAGGAATGCACGTCAAGCCCCGGTGAAGAGAGCAGTCTAAGGAAAAAATAAAAAAAATTACTTAAATGAATCCAAATGCAGCCAAATCCATGCAGTCTGCTTTGCAATATCATACTTGTCCCAGCCATAACTGAGTGGCTGGGTCCGATGTTTGCCCAAGTCTCACAAACCTCCATTACCTTGCAGGCAAAGTTTGGTAGGTGCACAAATTTTTAATAAGATACTATACCATATTCATAAAGGGAACAGATATGGTTTTACTATGCTAATTATTATTATAATTCCTTAAGTTACATTGTTAATAATAATTTAGCTTAGCAATTAAGGAAGTCTTAAATATCAAATTAGCCATCGCATGTAATTTCTCCACAATCAATCCTCTATATTATAGATGCATTAATCGGTAGTTAAATATTAAGTAACTACAACATAATGAGTAGCTCCAAGCTCCTTAATTTCTTAAATGTCAGTGAACAGAGGTGAATGTTTTTCAGCCAACTCATGCAAGTATTCTCACTGGAGATGAAAGCTCTTTAAATAGTGGTTTTTATTAGACCACTTCTTTGTGGGTTTACTTGATGAATATCCTTAATTTGAAGTATTTGGTAATTAGCCTGGTCAAGGACAGTGCTGCATTCATTCCTACACTTTACTCAACAAGAACTGCTTCTGGTCTAAGAAAGCTTAGATTTAAAAATTAAATTATTGATTTTGAAAGGGTAGTGTATTTGACGCATAAATTCTCAAAGTAGAGAATGGATATTGAAACAGTTTAATGCTACAAGTGCTAATTCTACATGTAGGACCTCAGTTATGGGATTAAATTAAGAGAACGAAACACAATAAAAATACAATATTGTAGGGAAAGAAAGGTACTTGTTGCTGCTGCTCAATCGTCTCTGACTAACACAGAGAAGCTCCACAGCTTCCAACCCTTGTTTTCATAAGATTTAGGAACAAACCCTTATTTGCACCACTAGGATCAAACAGAATCTTCAGGAGAAACAAATTATTTTCTCATATGTGGCTGAGGCCAGATGTGATAGGTGAAACCAATAAGGGAAGATGCCGGTCCGAAACTAGCAGTCAGACAGGTAAACCTCCCAAAGGAAAGAAATGTTGAACTAATTTAAATAAATAATAATCTTTGGTTAATTACTTGTCCTCGCCATAGCCAAACACGCAGGTCTTGTTTTGTCTGCACTCTTTTCATGTCTACGGGACTATACACAGTCCCAACCTGGTTACTTAAGACCTTGAACAGCACAGTTATGAATGTACCATATAATGGGATAACAGCTAATGCACATAATCCACAAGTAACAAAACAGGGCAAGTAAAGGAGACCTCTCTGTTCTGCCTGTAAGAAACCACAGGGATGCACTGCACTGCCTGCTTACCAAGGAGATGCCAGTGAAGTTTTCCTAAGAAAAGATCTTTGGTTCTTAAAAAATTGCACTACTTCAGCAGTAAACTCACAATGAATAGAATGCTCATTTGCATCAGCTTTAAATATCCGTGTTCCAGTGCTACAAAGCCTATGGCTGATAAAGTACTCTTTCTCTGTAGCAATAATTGTAATGAAAATGCAAAGATCTGGCAAGATATTTGCTTCTGAAATACTTCTCTATTACCATGGAGAATTTGGAATATCCACCACTGCACTGGAACAAAATGAAGATAAAGGAGCTTGAATGCTACTATTATTGTTAGGATTTCTTTCTTCTTTTTTAAAGGCTCCATGGATTTCAAAGGGATAAGAATTAATCACAGAAATAAATCCAATACCGCTGCCAGTAACAGAGCAGGAAGAAGTATTAAATAAAAACAATAAATGCAAATGACTAGACACCAAAATAAACACACGCACATATCACTAACATTTGGAAAGTAACAGAAGAGTGAAGTACCCACGGGTGCTGTCGATGACAGAAAACTAGTGTACAATAGCAGGAAAAAAACCCCACAGCACCTGTCTTCTGAAGTAAAGATATGTTACCTTACTGTTTTTAGGCGATCCTCTTGAGCCAAGGCTCAAGTTCTTGCAGAAGGAACTACCTCACAGTGATTTCATGTTGGGCAACTGCAGCAGAAAGTAGTTCACAGAACTGAGAATAAGAGGCAGGCAATGAACGTACATTCACATGCATGCAGAGAATGGCCTGCCTGATTTTCCTCCCAGGATGATGCTTTGCAGATGTAAGCTACAGGATTTGGAGCCAGGGCAAAGGCACGTAAAAGAATAATAATAATAAATATATAGAGAGCAAGCAATTATGTTTAGTTCAATGAGGGACTCCACCTTGTTTCCTGGGGAAGGTGACGTGATAGATCATGCCCTTTTCTAGCGCCTTGCCCTGACCACCTCCGTCCAGCTCTACTATGTGAAGGTCTCTATACTCTGCAAAAGGGACACGAGTGTTTATCTGCCTCCCTGACAGGGCACTCAATAACCAGAAGCCCTCTGTGCCTGGCGAAAATAATTTTGCCATCAGTCAAGTGCTCATCCTCAGTGACCACTGAAGCCCTGGCTGCAGACAACCTTTACTTCTCCTGGAGCCACAGGATCCAGCTGCATTCCTTCATTCCACTCGTTCCTGGTTCCCATTATCCATCCAGGCTGGTCTGCATTCAGAGTGAGGGAACAGTTACACTACTCATGAAATCCTTAGATAACTTGCAAATTTTTTTTGGCAGACTTGTTGCAGGACACAGTTAATACCCAAATACTACAACATTTCTGGCTTCAAAATAATAGCTATTAAACACAAAAGTTACATTTTTTAAGATTAACTCTCATCTGTTTGATAAAGTAGAACACAAACGTCTATTAAAAAAAAAAATAAGGACAGATAGAAGAACTTTACATAAAACTAGAACATTAGATAAAGGCTCAATACAAAGAAGATTCTAAAGAAAATGGGGTTATTCTATGGCTGCAGTTATATCAAAGATACAGTATGGTGACTCTTCCCATTCTCTTACAGAGGTATCCCTTCTCACCCAAAGCACGCACACAAGGAACCAAGTCCTAGGAGATGCCCAGATGTTCCAAACCTACTGAAACCTTGATACTAATGTCCAGTGCAGGCCATTTTCAGAAAACAAAGCCAGTGGCATGATAAAAAATAAAGACAAACCAGCCTGTAATAGAATTTACATTCCTCAAAAGAAAGTAAATCTTCAAGATGAGAAACTTCAGACCAGGGGAGCCAGACAAAACCTATCAGCCTGTAACACAAACACTCCCTCAAAAAGTACACATCAAGCTTGGACCTGAAGTTGTAAATTTTTCCAATGACACGATTCACATGCTGCAAGAGTTCTAATTCCAGAAGCCAGCATAATAAAATTAAATCTCAAATGCTTAGGTGTGTGCAAGATGTCACTTATGAAAATACCACTAGTTGAGTTTAATAACTTAGAGGGAAAATGACTTTTAGGGGTCTCAGATGAGAACTTTGAGCTGAAAGCTACTGCCAGGCAATGATTGCGTAAACCCACAATGCCGTATTTATAAAGCAGTTTTATAAAGGGTGCTTTACAAAGGGTGCTAAATTCAAGTCATCACACTGAGGCTACCCTGATGTAACTGCCACATAAGTCCATACATAACATCTGTTAAACGGATTCAGGAGTACCACAATGTTAAACTTTTATATTTTAAAAGTTGTGGTGACTCGTGAAGTTATATCCCACCATTCTTCTTCACACGACTGAAGAAGAATTAAAAAACAAAAAACAAAACAAAACAAAAAACCAAAAAAAAAAAAAAAACCAAAACCAAAACCAAAAACAAAAAACACCAAACCAAAATAAATAACATTACAGCAATTTACAAAGTGCTCTCAGCTAATACAAGGAAAACTCTTCCCCAAAAGAGTAAAGTTTCCAGAAAGTAAACCAGGGGTCTTAAGGGGAGTTAAGGACAGAGAAATGCAACTGATGTCACTGAACAGGAGCAAAAACTGCAGTACCCCCACAAGTCACGGTATCTCCAAAAGCTTTGGGTCTATTCTATACATGGGGATGTTCCTGATGAATCCCATTCATATAAGATCAATTGACCCCCTTACCATCCCATTCCCTCCTGAGTGCACCTCTGCTCTGCAGGCTCCCACATCAGAAGAAGGGATTCTTAAAGCATTTAAAAGATTTGTATGACATAAAAGCAAATAATTTGCTAAAGCACAACAGAAGCTCACTTGTCCTCCCACTATCTCTTTAGATAAAAGTCCCAGTCTAGAGACAAATAAGATAAATATTTTGATATAACACCTCTCAAAAACATGTTTTGCAAAAGCATACGCACAAATTTTAAACATTACTGGACTTGGAAAATGTAATTGCAACAGAGTTGGCTTTGATCCAGGTAAAAGAAATACTGAATATTATGTAGACTTCATTCAAGAGATGCTTAATGACACCTTTCATGATGCAATCATTGCTGGCAGTCACCAACAACATGGTATTCCAAGTGGAACATGGCAGCCGTTGCCAGCTGCATTAGGGTGCCTTACCATTCCCTTATTTACAGAACAAATTTCTCATTTCCCCAGATGACACCGATGAAAAAATTCTCACATTCACAGAGGGTATGTTTCCAGGTCTCAATACTTTTCACTAGGCCTTTAAAAATGTCAAGACAGAGCAACATCATTTGGCTTAGGATTGGTAATAATTTACCAAACCCCCAGTTTTTAAGGCCAGCATTACAACGCACATAAAACCAAGTATTAGTAGATAGTTCCATATAGGTGTTACTTTACCTACAAGCCAGGGAGAATGACAGCTTTTCTCTCCAAAAAAAACACTGAATGACTTGGAGCATATATTATTATATTTAGGTCATGACAGCTGTCATATGGAAATGCATGTTTCTGCCTATATATAGCATATTGTGAAATATTCAGCCGTGTTTCTGTTGTGAAATATTCAGCTGTGTTTCTATTGTGCACAACAACAACAACTCCAACTGCCTCATTTCTACATTCTTTTATATGCATTTTATATGCTCAGTGAGGGGGGACAGAAAAAGAACTTACTTAACGGTTAAGCTTTTTCTTTCTGAAAGCAAGCCATGCTGACTGTCCCAATTAATCAATGTCTGCAGGAGTCACAGAGGAAACCTAATACACTGTTTCTGTTTCAGAACCCCTTATTCTAAACACTGGAGTTCTGGTTTTTTAAATGAAGAAATACATAGACAGCTAGGTATTTGTTATCATCATATTAAAATGTATTTAAATAGTGAAAGACAGTACCTTTCAACCCACTAAAAGCAATTCTTTCTTTTCAATACAACTTTGACTGAAAAATTTAAAAACTATTAATAAACGGAGTTTCTTCTAAAGACAAGATTGCCATGTAAACTTGCTTAAACGTTTATGAACCGTTAAATGTACAGTGTTTCATACCCTTCCATCTGCAAGAGAACTTTAGGACCACAGACCTGTAAGCATGAACCTGATCTCAAGTGTACTATAAGCACTTGCTGGTCGCCATTCCTGATATGAACAGAAACTTGCATCTTTTGCTACCCAAATTTAGACAAATCTCAAATACAGCGGCAGCTTACTTTAATCCAGGCACGCAGGTCCCAGTGTTGACACTTTGGAAGGGTGAGTCTCCCACCCCATGATAGATGGGCACACTTCCATTCTTGATTGCCTCTTAAGTACAGTCTACAGGGATCTATTGTCCTTTCCTCAGGAGACACTGGAAGCCTCAATAAGTGGCTTGTTAGTCTTACAATTCTAAAGTTACATGCTCTGAATTCAACGATAAGGTTAGATGCATCTGGAGAGTCAACTGAAGAAATCCCTCAGTCGCAATGTTATAGTCCTCACATTAAGCAAATACTGAGAGAGGAAACTCGAAGGGGGCAAGAGCTACCAGGTGACTCCAAAACTCACCACCACCACAACTGCTTGTCCTGACAGCAGTAAAAGAGGAAAATAGCTCCATTCATGCCTTTGGTGAAGTCTTTCCCTGCAGTGTACATTTCAAACATTTCTTAAGGATTTCCCAGTTTAGTGAGCAGCACATTTTATTTTACATAGGAAATATTTTGTTTTCCTGTAAATGTGGAGGTAGCCTAAAAGATGTGTTAGTGCTAGCAGAAGGTCAAATTCTGTTAGCTTTACACTAGTAGTCTTTCCAGCCTCCAAGGAACAAACCAGAGGAGTGAAGACAACAGGATTTTGTAGTTAGATCTTCACATGCACACGCACACACACACACACATATGTCTCAGTGACCACATTTTCTAAGTGTACATCTTTCCCACATAAAGAACCATTTAATGCAAAATATTATTTAAAGTAGAAAAAGCTATAAGATTAGGTAGGTGGGTATATGAACACAACCCTTCTTAGTATTTCCTTGGGGGGGTTTTGTGGTTTTGGTTGATGTTTTCTTGTTTGTTTGGGGTTTTGTTGTTGTTTTGGTTTTTAATCCTGTCCTTTGCTCTTCCTTAAGTGCAAGCAGTTATCAGCAGCTAGAACAGATGGGGTACGAGTACAATTTTTAGGCTGTTTACACATTCCCACCAAATTACTTTTCAGATGGCTTTTCCATTCTTTTTACCAGTCGATGTAAACATCAAGCACCCACTCCCTGACTTAGATCAGATAAAGCAGCTAATTTTTGTCCTTTTAAAACTACACCACAACAGAAACCACTCCAAATTAATACTAGCTAACCCCCCCCTTTATTTTTAAATTACATAAACAGCAAGCAATGTGTATGTTTACAAATGAATTTCTAGTGTTTAACTGACTTCTCAACAGAGGCTCTTACAAAACTGTTCCCTATTAAGTTGTCCTGTAGCCCGCTTCGCACTGTAATTTATCACTGATTCTTCTCCTTGGAGTACTGTGCTAATACCATTGTTTTATAATCCTTTTTACAGAGCTACATCCATGTAAAGTGCCTAATTATAGACTGCAGAACGTCTTGATTTCCTTATTTCCTTGGCAAAGGCAAGGGTTTTTGTTAGATGTTTAGTGTTTACCCTGTGTCACTCTGAATATAGATTTTGATCTACACAAATAGAAGGTCTTTCTTATTTACTCAGGGCCTCATTTTCTGCTTGATTATACCTATGTAAATGAAGAATAATTTAATTAAATAAAACATAGCTACAGTGATTGAAAATGTGCTTAACTCAAAGACAAGCTAGTCTACTCTGAGTAATAATTTTTTATAAATTCCAGATTCTCATGCTCATAAGTCCTTCACAGAGCCAAAGCTGTAGCAACAATGATACATTTTCGCAGAAAAAAAAAAAAAAAAAAGTAGTATTTTCCTG
Source organism: Ceryle rudis (assembly GCA_033439905.1). Lineage (NCBI taxonomy): Eukaryota > Metazoa > Chordata > Aves > Coraciiformes > Cerylidae > Ceryle > Ceryle rudis. The sequence goes on along the minus strand of JAAGNO010008395.1, from coordinate 17,155 downwards.
CTCAAAAAGGGCGGGGGTTTTTTTGCCCCCCCTTTTTTTTTTTCTTTTCAGAAGCAATGTAGCTGGGCTGCATTTCTTTTTCTATTTGTATAGCAGTAGCCACAATTAATAATCATAATGTTATGGTGTATTTATAGAAGATAATGCTTGCACATGTGAGAACTAAAAGCATCAAAAAAAGCACATTCATTTTCATAGCACTGAATGTCAGAATGAAACACTGTCTCCCTCCATCAGTTTCAGGCAGCTTTGCTGCACCAAAAAAATAGTATTTTAATGTCTGTTTTAAAAACACATACATATGGGGTGATCAAGGAAGGAGAAAAAGAGCATTTAGAAGACAGTAGACCAAACTAACACTGTTTTGGATGAAGTTTGGTCTTAAGTTATTTACAATATATCATTAGGGGCATGGCCTTGCAACTAGATTTTTAATCTATTAGTTTCCATGAAAAACAACTGCAATACCTCAACTTAATGACTGCCAATTGAAAAAAAGATATCAAAATGAAATTTATTTGCCCTAGCATGAAGTCACAGATACCATTTTTCCTTCATGCTCACCAGCAAGAACATCCTGTGGATTTCCAGCTGTCAGGAGCAGGAGAACATTACTGCCATCGTTTACAAGAGTCTTTCTATGAAATTGCCTGTTTAAGACTTTGCTTTAAATAAATGGAGGAAATGAAAAAAAGATCTTGCTTCTACTCCCTTCTCCTCAGCCCTGCCCTGATGAATGGTGCTGCTCATGAGTGCAACAGATCCGACTGGCTTGGAACCATTACTGTATCTGGTGACAATGATTTATTTCCAAAAGCAACTTTAAAGTTCAGACATACCATTTTTAGATAGTGGTGACCACTTAATTTCTACAACAATAAATAACAAAGGTTAAGAACTGGACTTTGCCCAGATTAAGAGTCTGTGGGACTTGCTCTTCCCTCACACGCCCCTGTCCTGCGGTTGCTTGGCTTCCTACTCTGCCAAACAAACTGCTGACAGACTTAGGCACAACTTCCTCCCAGGACAAGACATTATTTATATATAAGTGTGTATACACACATATATGCATGCTCATATATACACACATCACGTAAAGCACAGTAATAAACAACCTGAGGAGCAAGGGGCCATGTAGGAAGAGAGCCAGCACCGAGGTTGGTTATGAGCAGCTTTGAAGGCTTCTCAGTCCAATTTTTAGGAGCTACTTTCAGCAATGCATCGAGATGCATTTTTCTATTAGCAGATAAGAACTGAAGGCCAGACAGCGTGACACAAATCCCAGAGGACACATTATTGTTCGTTTGTTACAGAAACCTAAAAGGAGGGCTTAGCTCCAGCCTTTGGCATCCTACCGAGCAGGAGTATTGAATTTATACGACTCCTTCCCTACACTGTAAAATGTATTAAAATAAACATATTTGTGTAGTCATCTTCCTCCCCTCTTACCCGTTGCTCACACACAAACTGAAAACAGTACTGAACAGAAAAAAAAACCCCACAACAATAAGAGACACCTTTATCAGCCTCAGCCATCTGTGTTCCTTTAGTCTGGTCCAAGTATTTTGGCAGGCATGTACGCAGCTTGCTCCTACCCAATATCATCCTGCCCTTCAAGAAAAAGTCCACTCCCACTTCCTCTCCTCTCCACCAGGGCGCGGGTCAAGCGGCGTTCTTGGTCCATCTATGGCGGGGCTTGAAATGATAAGGTATCGATGCTTATGTTTAATTACTTACAATCTCAGTGCAATCACTTAACCTCATTGCAAGTAACTGCAACCCCACTTGATAACACGGCACGAAGAAATAAACAGATGGTAAAACCCCATGGAACTGTCAGTGCTGACCGTAGGAATTACTTGAAGTTAAGAAATTCATATGTGAAAATAAAGTAAAACAAGCTGGCTCCTCAGAAGTTACAAGTGCCAGAATGAAGAGTGCTGTTAGAGAGAGAAAACAGGAGAAAGAAAGCCTCTAGTTGGGTATAAGATCACCACCACCATAAATTAGTTTCCAGACAATCTGACATGACCCTACTGGGGTTAAAAACTGGGTTTTCATTAATTTGTAAAAGCCAAAATTCTTTTCTCAAAGCAGACAGGCATAAAAACTTTATTAGGCAACTTTCAAAGGGAATAGAATCATGCTCAGAAAAAAAGTCATTTAAATACACACAAACAAAAATGCAGGTCTCAAAAGAATAAGAGTGCAATAAACTATTGAGTTTGCCTTCTGTTTCTAAACAGCCTTGTAATTGCAACATGTCTTCATATTTCAGACAGCATGACATTTTGATGGATTAAAAAGAATTGTTGTATTGAAAAGAATAAAGAATGTGGAACGGGAAAAAGCACCAGGAAACCTAAGTGTAATATGATAGAAGAAAACCCCTATGGAAAATACAAGCTTTAAGCACATATACTACAGATGTGTGCCACAGCTCAGGCATCTTATTTATTCCTCTGAACTATTTCAGTAGAACTCTCTTAATTTATCAAAAGTGATCCAAAAAGGAGTTGACATGAAAAGCCCTCAACTCAGTTCTCTCTAGCTCTCCAAGGAACAATCTATCTCCTAGTACACTGCAAGGGAAAAGTAATCACATATTTCCCCATACAAGGTGCCTGTGGCAAACCCACACTTCTAGCTTAAATTTTTAAGTAGTGCTTCTTCTATCTTAATATACATATATGCCCCATGATGTGATCTTGCTTTGTTTGATTTTTTTGGTTTGTTTGTTTGTTGGGTTGGTTTTTTGGTTTTATTTTTGTTTTTTGGGGGTTTTGTGTGTGTGTGGATTTTGTTGTTGTTGTTTCTTTGTTTTGGGGTTTTTTGTTTGTTTGATTTGGGTTTTTTTTTTTTGGGGGGGGTAATGTTTGTTTGTTTGTTTTGTGTTGTGTTTTGGTTTTGTTTTGCTGTCCCTCTCCCCAGCTGCTTCAGGTTGCTACACATCACTGTCTTATTTGGATAGCCAATTGCTGTTGCCGAGTTTAATCCAGCACTAGCTAGTGTTGGATGCTATTTAAATTAATTGGGTGCAAGCAGGATTTAATTTCTGAACAGAGCTGAAAAAGAAGACTACAGCTTCGTATGATAGGTAAAACATATACACTTTTGTAGAATTAATAGTCTCTTCCTGGGTTATATTTCAAGAACTGGTACAGCTACCCAAAATAAAACTTTTGTCTAAAACCCCAGTGAGGACTAGATGTGAAAAAATACCTAGCTTGCTTAAAATCCTAAATTAATATTTTACTCATTCATTCTCTAAACAAAAATCACACTTTGAAAAGGTTTCAAAAGCATTGAAATGGAATAAACTTCCAAAGGAATCCCTAAGGAAAAAACATAAATTATTTTGTAACTAAACCCAACACTCACTAGTGTAACTCACTGGGTGGAAAGTTGTCTTTTGTTCACTGTTGGCTTCATAGTAGATGTTGAAGTCCCACCAGTAGCAGTATCAGAGCAGAGCTATGAGTCAGCCCAGAGCAGCTCCACACTGAATGCCTGGCAGAAAGCCACAGGCAAGGACTGCAGACCCTGCTCTCAAAGGCAGGCTGTGCACACAGGTGCTGCAGCACTGGTCCACCTCTGTTCTTCAGGAGGGAAGACAGAAATGAATCATGACGGAGACCCCCAGAAATGGCCACTCACAGCACAGCTATACCTAGCTTGTACCACAGGTACTACTGAAGAGCACCCTCCTAATTTCCCTTCTGAATCTCCTAAAGACTAATACAAAGAGTCACACTGCCACACTTCCCTCATCTTTTACACAATTCTTTGCTCAGAATGGGAAGTTGGGGCTTGACTCTTGGTTGGGAACACTCCAGAAAGGGACATGAAGAGAACTGAAAATGGTACAGGCAGATCCCACAGAGAAAACTACAGTGTTGTTTGATCCAGTTTAGTTTTTTTCTGAGCACATCCATCTGAATGGCTGAAGAGAGAATTTTTTGACATGTGCTTGTAGAAGAGCATAGCTGGCTATGAGGCTGGAAAATGCACATATATGAAATCAAATTATGATTTTGTGTTAATGGTCATGATACTTCACATACTGGCCACATGGCACATTTCAAGGCTATTCCCATTTGTTTTATTTAAATATCTTCATGTTTCAGCTCTATTAGATGAACCAGATCAACTTCATGTGGCTTCCCTCACATGGCCACTGAAGGGAACCCCAACTTGGCCAGGGGATGCCACCTCCAGGCCACAGAATAGAGAGAGATGGAAGGTGCTGCACTGTGAGAAGATGCTCTTCTTCAAAAGATGGAGTCCACAAAGCTCCTTGCACCTGCCTGAGCCCCAAAGGCTGCTGAATGTATTCACCATGAGGATGCCTTTCTATCTGTAGAGCTGGATGTCTGGATGGGTGTGTCAAGTATAGTAGAACCCTTTATACACTAACTGAAGATCATTATGTCAATATAAGCAACAGCCTATTAACAGTGTGTATGTGTGAAGACGGCTCAATATGAAATACCAAGGCAAATGCTTGTTTTCATTACTTTTTGCATAGCTGTTGGCACATAAATTACCACTTCATAATAGGCTCTTTGAAATTCTTTTGCATTAACTAATGGGACTATACGTATTTTTACAGTGTAATCATAGCTATCAGTTTCCATCTGTTCTACTATCCTTTTGGTATGTTATTGCTCTGAGGAGGTAAACAAAAATAGATCGCTACAAAAGCAAACATGGGTGACAGTCTAGACTACAGGTCTAATTAAAAATAAGATTTATTAGAATAGAGAGAAACATCTTAGTAAAACAAAGACACAGTTTCTCTAACATATCTGGTATTACTCTTGGCAAAGTGAAGGAAGGCTATAAATTTACTGAAACAAATGAGCATGGTACTGATATACCATACTGATACGGCATCACTTTTCCCGACTATGACAATATGTTAAGAAAACTCTTTGTTTTGCTTCAATTTTAGTCACCATAAATTTATTTTCTAATTAGAGCCCAAGAGTATTAGGCCTTGTCTACACACAGGTTTTGCAGTAATGCTACTCCCTTGTCTAGACACAGTTCAAACAAACTATACCAGGACAACTATGTCATGAAGGGGTTGCTTTGATATAAACAGGCACCTTGTTATTAGAGGGGTGGGAAGTGGCCCTTATAGTGGTGGTTCAACAAAACCCAGCCTTTGAAAAGGCTCAGAAGAGACCATGGGAATGTCTGGAGCCTCCTCCCATCAGTCAGACGGGTACAAATATCCTTTGATGAGATGCAGTGTCAAGGTTCAACATAGGCACAGGAAATGTGGAAAAAAACAATAGCAAGGATTTCAGGAGCCAACAACAACATAGTCTTACCCTGGTAAAGCTAGTGGTGGGAGCTGGAGACACCAAGAGGGCAAGCAGGCTTTGGTAACCAACTTCTGCAGTATTCCTAAATGAACAGCCACCAAACTGCTTCACCAAACACTTAACACGTGGAAAGAAACTTGCACTCCAGCAGCTCAGGGCGGGTATCATTTTACATGGAAAAGGACTCACTTATTAACATCGACAGAACCCAAGAATCATTTAGAGATTTGTATGAAGAATTTAACACTTAGCAAAAATAAGCACATGAAAGTTTTGCTCTGGTTTTTGGCTATTATTTCTAGTGCTTGCATTAGAGACACATGAAAAATAATATTTTCCATAATAAAGAATGTTTTTTTAAAAGTCTAGTGATTTTTAACATAAAAATTATGAAGTGACCTCACATGCAAAAATGCCCAGAGGCTGCTAAAATAGCAAAGAAATGAGAAATTCTAGATATTAAGAAAATGTAGCAAGGCAGAATCATTAAAGAAATTAGGCAGGATGAAAAAAGGGACAACTTTGAACTGAAACCCACAAATTGGTTTGGAACAGTTCTTGACACGAGGCATATTTGTCTCCCACTGTAGTTCAAGGAAAGCTTAGCGATCCCTTTTCAGATCACTGCAAATGACAGCAACAGCTTAAACAATTACACATTTCTCAGAATCAGCAATATCAGCCCTAGGAAGAAAAAATCCTGGCTTTGGAGCTGGGACAAGGCAGCAGATTTTCATTGTTTACTCAAACATTTCGTAAGTAGTTTCCTTTGTCAAGCTACAATTAATGTGCCATGTATCATTAAAGAATAAGATAATTTATAAATAGTATGAATACAAGGAGTACCCCATTGTTCTTGTTTGTACTGGTAAATACAAGACATACCAGATAAGACTTCTCTGAACTGGGTTTCAGATTCTCTTGCTAAATTTAAAGTCCTCTGCCATCAGCCAGCTTGGTTAGAAAAGTGACACCTTTGATGTTTCACCCTACCAATCCACCCCTTTCCATCTCTCCAAGGGATGGTAGGTCTAGCCCCACATCCCTGAAGTGGTACCAAGCTCAAACAGCTCCTATAGCTCTGGCAGCCCCTTCTGCAATGTATTTTGTCATTCCTGCTCAGCAATATCTTCCCTTTCTTAGTCTGGGTATCTGGAGCTCTGCACCAGATACGTGCAACAGATCTCACTCCTACATCCAGAGAGGACTCACAGTGTTCAGAAGTGACACAGAACTAAAAAAGCCACCAGACCAAGGCTGAGCTGATCCAAAGAGCTCCACATAAACATCATGCCATTGGGGGGTTGTGACCATAGTTCACACCAAGTCAAGGTGAAGTGTGCTATGATTTCCTTTCCAGGAGAGGGTCATTCGTTCTGCCTGTCTTCATTAATTTCCAGATCCTTACCAGCAGTAAGCACTGTATAAAATCCCCATATCTTGCCTGATTAAAAGAGGAACACTTTTTTTCCTATACTATGGATTTGGGAGACAAAAGCCTCCCCCAACTTCTAAGTTCGAGCTCCCCAGTAATGCCAGTCATGAAATGCAGCACAAACAGCAGCTACAAATGTACAAATGCAAAAGAAATCTCAGTGCCTCATGTTTCCTTGTCTGAAAACAAAGATGATCACCCCTCATTTGAGACATTCACAGGTAGAAAGCCCTACTATGATCACTGATCTGCCTCTCGAAGTATTTCCACTTTCAAATCAATACCATTACTAGATTTTTCATTTAAAGGTTATATGTTTCCTTCATTTACACCCTCCTCTTCCTTCCTTGGAAACCATGAACCTATTTAAAGTGTATGAATGATGTCCAAGTAGTTCACCTCCCAAACTGTTGCCCTCTCATTTGTCATACCCAATATACACATTAGCACCACTGGTTCCTAGCAAACCTACCACTCCTTTCAAGAACACTGTCCACTGAAGGGTTAAACATGCAAATGAGAGATCCTGTCTAATTCCATTTAATCCCTAGTAACACAGAAGATGAGGTATTGTCCCTGGGTTCCCATTATTCCTGCCAGCCGAAGAACAGAGTACAATGTGCGACCACCCAAAATATCCCACAGCATACGATTGTTGTTTTGGGAGGTGGCATTGAATAAAGTCACACAGTTTTCAAGTGATGCCTTAGTCATTCTATATTAAATATAAAATCATGACGGTGAAACCCTCAGCCCTGCCTGAAGAGGTTAAAAGAGATTTTATGTTGAGGAGCCAACAGAAAGAAGCTAAGCAACCACTGAGTTTTTCCTTTCAGCAAAAACACAAAAAGGCATAAAACGGCAAACAGAGGGGCTCATTTCATATTATGCTTTTTCGTACCTAAGAAGAATGGTGCAACACCTAATGATTAATACAAGAGCAGAAAAGCTAAGACTGATCACAGAACACATTCACACAATGTCAAATCATCTTGTTTGTCACTGCAGGTTACACAGAAATAGGCCAAAAGTTCAAAAGAAATAATAAAAAAAAGGCTTTCAAATTCAACAATAACTATGAAAAAATTACACCACTTAGCTGCAAAATACAGTGGAACAAGCACTTGGATGTTCTTTGCAAATCTCAAAGTATTGGTACTTAGAGTATAAAGCTTTACTTCACAACTTGCACTTTTCTGGTACACCCCTTCCCCACACACTTTTCTCTTCATAACAAGAAGAACAGAAATATACACAAATATGAATCCTAGTGCTAAAGAAAAATAATCAACAGACTGTAAATAAACAGCTCTTTGTTTTCTAAACTCTTTGCTGTTGCTTTACTGAAAATATAATGTAACCCTTTAGTTTCAAGGTATGTCAGCTGCTTTGGGTTCAGGAGGGGATTCACCACAGTCCTGTCATTGCCATAGCTCTTCCCATGGACCATCTCTTCAGAAAGGGCTAATATACAACCCCAATAGCTAAGCAGTCGGTGGATCTATAGAACAAACTGCAGATATGGTGAGGAGGACTGTAAAGAGACTTTTTTTACTTGGAGCACTGGGTGGATGCTCTCAATATAGTTGATTTTATATAGGAAAAAAAAAAGAAGATTTTAGTGACAGAACAGAAAAAGATATAGATAGATATATATATATAATCACACCATTTCCCATGGACAAGGATTGATTCACTTCTAGAGTGAGTGGTTTCACACAAACGCACTCTTTTATACTGCCTGCTGGCTACACAAAGCCTGGGCACTGTTTCAAAGCCATAAATATCTCTCTTTCACACCAGGTATCTGCCACCCAAACCCACTCCTAAAGCATACATTAAACAAAAGACGTATTAATTTTCTTGCTGCTGCTTTCCTCATCAATCTCAGCCAGGAAGTTTAACACTGGGTGGCTCCCAGCGCTCAGCGGCTCACTCGCATGGCACAGTGCAATTAAGATGATGTCTGGTATCAAAAGGCATAGCAGGCAGTGAAGATGAACAGAGAAGTTGTTAAGTGTATGCTTTTACTGGTTTTCCTTTTAACCCTATTCAGAAACAAAACCCAGCATACTTTTCATAAGAGAAGCAAGAAAGAAAATACACAATACTCAAGAGTTTTCCTCACAAAACCCAATAAACAAAACTTATATACAGCTTATCTGTTCAGAAAGCTGTCACGTACAGTGGTACCAGACCTACTAGGCTTTGCCTGCACACCTGCATCAATGCTTTACAACTTTTCAAGGGGGAACCTAAAAAGCAGTCAGTCTTCATCTTGCCACGTATATACCACAAAAAGCTGAAGACATTGTGGGCAGAACACTTCAGTTTTGTGGCTTTAGGTATGTTACAGGTTCGTGCACATTCATTGCCCCTTGTCGGGGTTCTGGTTATACCACCACTCAAGCCACATTAAAAACAACAACTGGAATAAAACACAAGAGATTCTGAACTGCAAATCTGATTCACAAAGACTTTAGCATGAGTGTGCTCTAAGGTGGGTTTCAAAAGATAAGAGACAGTGTTCACATACTTGGGTACCGACTGGTTTTCTTATGAAAAAAAGATTGGCAGCAAACTCTTAAGACCAAAGCATGCGAACTGTGTACATCAAAACAAACCAAACTGACAAAAAATTGCCATCCAAAAGCAGCACAGAAAAAAAGTTGCATTGCTTATTCAACACCCGCTGACAGCTTCCACAAAGAAGGTCACTGTAGTAGTTCTTGTTCAAGTGTGGGACACCAAAAGCCATTCCAGAGAAATTCAATCAGTCAAGAGAAAGACTGCATATGGTTATGCTTTTTAAAGTTGATAGCTGATTATAATTCATAATATATTTCTAAAGAAGCACAGTAAGCTAATTACATTCGGGAGAAGCATCATTTTAGAAGCTATAAAGACACAACCAGTAACATGAAATCCTAGTTCCCAATTATTGCTTTCAATGTTTGTTACAGAATAAAACATTTGCTTTTGATTTCAGGAGTGGTTTGTATTCAACAATGTAAAATTTATTTAAAGTTTCAATGGTTGTTCTCTTCACTGCTCACCAAATATTCATATTAAATACTGTTACAACATGTGAGCCTATTGCAGCCACAGGCTCTCCTCTAAGCCCTTAACCAGCCAAGAAACCCTTCAGTCATGTGGGCAGACTTAAGAGTTGAAGGACTGTGATCCAAATACACACTGACAAAGGCTTAACCCTCCCAACAACTGTTCATCAAGACCAAAGATGATGTAATAATAATTAAAAAAATTATAAGAGTTTAATCTTTTACAAATTACTAGCAGGGCTACAAAGACCTATTTAACAGGAATCTTCTCATAGTAAATAGCATGCATTATTTAAACCAGCAGCACTGCTAGAACAGGTCATTCTCCAATACATTACTGCTCTTCAAAACATGATGATCTTTGAGTTTGAACAGTGCTGAAACTCCCTGCCTACCAATCACTTTGTAGAGCACCAGTCACTGCCAGTATAGGTGAGGAAGGTTACATACCTATACAGATCATACTTAAAACTACAGCAAAACAGCAAAAAAAGTGAAAAAGTGGTTATGAAAAGAGCTACAGCTGCCAATAAAGATTTAGAAATGCCACATCTGCAAAAATAAGAAAAAAAAAAAATTAAAAAAATAAAAAACACCACACCAAACCAGCACAGTATCCTCAGTGGCTCGAAACTAAGACATAATGCCCAAGACGAAGTGTAGCTGGGTTAATGTCTGTGATGCATAGGGTTATACTGGTAACATGTTCAGCTGAAGAGGGAAATGGATGAACCACTACACACTACCAGCATCCTCTGCTGGTTGACTCTCTCAGCAGTGCCAGCCCCAAATTTCCATGAACTGCAAGTTAAATCATTAAATCATCAGTAAGTGCAGAAAGCAGCTCCAGAAGATGTTGCAACTTAAAACGAACATAAGGCTCCCCTTCACAGCAGGCTTCTGTTCCCTTTCACACTAGGCTCCTCCATATTGCCGCAGAAGACAGCAAGAACGGTGTAAACAATCCAGCTGTGTGCTTCAATTACCAGACATAACAAATAAAACATTTGTACTTTACAGATGATGTTTCAAACCTGTTTGCCACACTTTGCTTCTCAACCTAATCATGCAGAGAACACATAAAGACCCTTCAGTCAAGGCAAATGGCTTTGTGATAAGGAGAGTTGCCAGCTAAAATGGTACACATTTACTGTCAGTCACATCCAAGAACAGAAACAAGACCATTTTCACACTCATCAGTGAGTGTAAAGAAGCAACCTAAATCAGAGACACATGAGGAGACCTATCTGAGGGACTTAATCAGGAAGGGACACCAAGCACATCCAAGACTTGAGACACCAGATGAGCTGCTCAGAGCAGCACCCTACTTGCCAGCACTGAAATACTGACATGATGAGCATAGTGAAAGAAGTTCAGTTCTAATTCACACAGGCATAAAAAGACTTAATTAACAACTCCTAAAATGAGAAGGCATGCAAAACTCCAAAATGTCTGTGATTAAAGCTTTTAGCACCTACAGTACTTCATATTTAAAATTTATTTGACCAACATTGTGCCAAGAGGAGCCAAATTTAAGCACCACACCTGAGCCTCTTAAATTTCTAGAGGTGGCTTTGAGGAAAACAGTTTGAGGTATGCTAATTGCAAGGTTATCTATAACTAATGAATCAGCAGACTTAGCTCTCAGATCTTCTGCGGCGCACTACCATCTCTAAAGCAGCCAACAACAAATACAAAAAAAAGGCTTGTTTAGAAAGCAAACAGGTAAATAATTACTGAATAAAAAACTCTACCTCTGCTCGTTGTGTGCGGGGCAAAACAGATGACTTCTCAATGGCATAAACATCCACAAAGTAGAGACGCGCTCCTTGCTCCCTGTCCAAAATGGCAGCAGTCTGGATGACACCAGTATGGCGCCCGATGGTGAAGAGGCGCCCGAGACTCTTATCTTCGCATCGGACGGACACGATGTAATATTCCACCTGAGCTTCAGAGCCCCGCGGACTTGCTGCTTCAATAGAGATCACGTTTGTCCCAATAGGTTCACCTTCTTTTAAGATGGTTATGTATTTGGGCTGAGTGAAAACGGGCCCATCAACCCCTTGCAGGATTATAGTCATCTCAGTGGTGGATCTTCTCCTTTCAGGGCCAAGATCTGTGGCAGAAACTATGAGGTTGTATATGAGCTGAGAAGGCACCAAAGCTGACGCTACTCTTAGATCTCCGCTATAGCGATCCACGATAAAGGTTTCGGTATCTCCGTTGACTATTTCATATTCCACTTCTCCATTGGCACCTTCATCGGGATCTGCAGCAATAATTGTCGTTAGGATTGAACCGATGACAACCGAGGGGTCAGCTGCAAGAGCGTTTTGCGATATGAACATGGGAACATTGTCATTTTGATCCGTCACCAAAATGGTCACGTTCTTCAAAGCAAATCGCCTGGACTCCACGGGAACAGCCTGATCAGTGGCTTTGACTGTTAACTCAAAGAGATTAGCAAACTCACGATCTATTTCAGCATTGGTGAATATTGTCCCTCTCACTTCATCAATACGGAAATGATTACCCCTTGGCAACTGCTGAATTATTGCGTATGTTAGTTGCCCATTAATATCTGCATCTGGATCTTGAGCAGTCACAGAAAGCACAGAGCTACCAACAGCAACATTCTCAACAATAGATTTAAAGATGTCCCCCGGAGGAAAATTAGGAGGGTTGTCATTAAAATCTCTAACATGTATTACTACTGACATTGTAGATGACCGTGGTGGCCTTCCTTGGTCTTTTGCTGTTATATTTAACTTATACAGAGATTGGGTCTCAAAGTCCAGTTTCTTTGCAAGAAAAATACTACCAGTGTTGGGACTGATGCTAAAGGTCCCGTGATTGTTTGTCCCTGTAATGCTATAGTGGAGGTCTGCGTTGTCACCTGAATCAGAATCAGTGGCAGTGACAGATGACACAAGTTCACCAACTCTCATATTTTCCAAGACATCCACTAACAAGGTTGATTTAGGGAAGGAAGGACTGTTGTCATTTTCATCCAATACATCAATGGTCAACATGCAAGTTGAACTTAAGGAAACTGCTCCAGAGTCTACTGCTTGGATAACAAGTGAATATGACGCAGTAGCTTCATGATCTAGCTTGCCTACTAAGGTCACTTGACCTGTGCCACTGTCTATTGCAAACTGGTTTTCTTCATTCCCTTTGATTACAGAGTAGTGAATCAATCCATTAGCCCCTTCATCAACATCTGAGGCTGAAACTCTCAGAACTTGAGTCAGATTTGCTGCCAGTTCTGATATAGTAGCTTGGTAGAGATCTTTCAGAAATTTTGGGGCATTATCATTGATGTCTTTCATGTAGATTTGTACAGTTGCCTGATCCTTCAGAGGCTTCGGCAGCCCCTGATCTGTTGCTATTACCGTGAGACTAAATACTGCAGCTCCCCTCTGTCTCATTAGAGCTTCTCTGTCAAACTGGTGAGTGCTTCTTATTTCCCCAGTTACTGTGTTCAGCTCAAAATCTGGCTGCAAGTGCTCAAATGAATACCTGACTTCACCATTTGGCCCAAAGTCTTTATCTACAGCATTTATTTTACCTACATATGATCCACCTCTCTGCTCCTCTTCAAAATAAAATACATAGTTGGTACTGTTGAACAGGGGCCTATTATCATTTACATCCTCCAGGATTACAGTAACATTCACAGTAGCATTGAGTGGTTCTACTGCTCTATCAGAGGCAACAACCAGTAAAATATATCTTTCCTGAAGTTCACGGTCCAGTTCACTTTTTATGTAAAGCTGGCCATCGGGGAATATGCCAAAGGCATCCCCAGTATTTCCTTCAATTATACTATAAGCTATTTCACCGTTCACTCCCGAGTCTTTGTCGGAAGCCTGCACCTTAAAGAACCTGGAATTCACAGGCTCTGACTCCAAAATAGCAATTTCATAGGAAAGCTGGTCAAACACAGGTGGGTTGTCATTTACATCGTGGACAGAGACAGTCAGGATAAAGTTAGAGGACAGCTGCGGCACCCCCATATCCGAGGCCAGGATTTCAATCTGGTAAGACCCAGCATTGATGTCAAGTGGTCCTATTAAGCTTATGGCACCTGTTTGTTCATTGATAGAAAACAAGCCCTTTGGGTTCTGCTTAAGGCTGTAAAGGACCACCCCATTAACACCTTCATCAGGATCAAGGGCTTTGGCCTGGTATATGGTATGCCCAGCTTTCCAGTTTTCAACCACATTGACACTTTCCACTGCATGAATGAAGTGCGGGGAGTTGTCATTTAAATCCTTGACAGTTATATTGACCAGAGCATCTCCAGTTATCGCCCCACCCCTAGCAACCACCTTCAGCTGGTAAAATGCTTGCTCCTCCCTGTCAATGACACTGGCTGTGGTGATCTGCCCCGTCACTCTGTTGATGGCAAACATGCCCCTTTGGTCACCTGTCGTAATAAGGTAACTGATGTTGGTGTTGAGGTCCATGGTAGAAGCAAAAACAGTACCTACGTGGTACCCTAGGGCAACGTTTTCAAAGACAACAAAACTGTACATGCCCTGGCTGAAAACAGGTGGATTGTCCTGGGTGTCCAACACAGTGATGGTGACGATGGCTTGGTTCTGTGACTGAAGATGGCCACCATCAGTGGCCACAATCTGCAACTGGTAAGCAGTTTTCTCCTCCCTGTCAAGGGCTATTTTTGTTGTGATGACCCCTGTCTGGCCATGGACCTGAAACCTGGAGGTGTCTCCAGCTGAGATGCTGTACTTGACTGTCCCATTGGGTCCCAAATCAGGGTCCGTAGCAGACACTGTGGTCACATAGGTTCCAGCTGGCTCATTCTCTTGAATATGAGCAAAATACTGAACAGGGTAAAACACAGGGCTATTGTCATTCACATCCAGCAAGCTCACATTAACTCGGGCTACTGAAGAAAGGGGAGGAGAACCTAAATCAGTGGCTAGGACCTGCAGGGAGAAGTGAGCCTGCTCCTCCCGGTCCAGCTGCGAGATGGTGCTGAGCTTGCCCGACACAGGATCCAAGCGAAAGATCCGGCGAGGGGCCACCGAGGAAGGGCCAACTGCTGCCAGCACTGGCTCAGCTTCCTGCAAGGTAAAACGGACAGTCCCATTGTCCCCAAGGTCCCCATCCGTGGCACTCAGGACCAGCAGCTCAGTTCCTGACGGGGAGTTTTCAGCCAGGGACACCTGGTAGCCCTCAGGTTGACTGAAGCGAGGTTTGTTGTCATTGACATCCAGGATAGTCACCACCAGCTGTGCATAGGAGAACTTGGGCTGCACCCCCTGGTCACGGGCACTGATGTTGAGCACCACCTGAGAAGCAGTCTCCCGGTCCAGCCCACTGGAGGGGGATGTGCCTGCAGCCTGTCCAGCAGTGCCACCCTCGGGGCCAGCTGTGGTGACCAGCCCACTGTGCTCACTGATGTGGAACCAGCCAAGCTCATTGCCCGAGACAATGCTGTATTTGAGGTTGGCATTGAGGCCCGAGTCACGGTCCGTGGCACTCAGGCCCCGCACATAGCTGCCCAGGGGCACCTCCTCGCTGATGTTCACCCTGTAGACTGACTGCCCGAAGACCGGGGGGTGGTCATTAATGTCATTCACAAAGATCACCAGGCTAGCTACTGACGAGCGGCTCACAGGAGCTGTCACCACCCCATCGGGGGAAAGGGAAGAGCTTGGGGAGCCCGGGGGTGGCGGCGGGGCCCCATAGTTATCCGCCACTGCCACCGTAAGGTTATAGGCCGGGATGCGCTCCCGGTCCAACGCAGCTGCTACCTTTATAAGGCTGAGGTTGGGTACCTTACTGCTGTGTACCTCAAAGTGCCGCTGCTCATTTCCTGCCAGGATGGACACAGAGATGTTCCCATTGGCTGCAGGGGAGTCAGCATCGCTCACCGTCAGCAGGGCCACCACTGTGCCAGGAGCCGCATTCTCGTCCACGGAGGCAAAGCGGGAGGTGGCTGGGAAATAACGAAACTTCACCCGTGGCTCGTTGTCATTGACATCAAGCAGGCGAATGAGGGCCTCAGCCCTGCTGCTCAGCGCTGGCACCCCCCTGTCCATGGCCTGCACCGTCAGCGAGTACTGCTGGCGCAGCTCATAGTCCAAGCGCTCCCGGATGCGGATCACCCCGCTCTCAGGGTCCACCTCAAACGGGAGGCTGCCAGCCCCCTCCCCACCACCACTGCCGCCATCACCTCCTTCCAGGCGGTAGCGGATGTCAGCGTTGGTGCCTTCATCAGCATCAGCCGCAGCCACCTGGAGAACGCTGGCCCCAACAGGCGCATCCTCGGGCACTCGTGCCTGATAAAGAGTCTGGCTGAAGACAGGTGGGTTGTCATTGATGTCCTGAACGGTGACATTGACCTGAAGGTACCCCCGACGACGGGGCTCACCCTTGTCCTCCACTTGCACCAACAGCTGGTAGGTGGGGGTGGCCTCCCGGTCCAGCCCACCCCGGGAAACCAGGTGCAAAAAAGCTCCTTCACCACTGGGGTTGAGGGTGATGTTTAGCCGGAAACGGCCCTCCTCATTGCCAGCCACAATGCGATAGGAACTGTGGTCTACACCATTGGTGCCACTGTCGGCATCGGTGGCCGTGTCAAGAATAAGCTGGCGCCCGCTGCCCGTGTCCTCCTTGAAAGTCACCACGATGGAGGGGTCAGGGAAGACCGGCGCGTTGTCGTTGAGGTCGAGCACTAGGACCCGCACCTCGCTGGGGTAGGTGGGCTGGCTAGAGAGGACTACCAGGTCTACCACATCGCTGGCCAGGCTCTCGCGGTCGATGGTGGCGCGGGTGTGCAGGGCCCCCGAGGTGGCGTTGATGGAGAAGAGGGCGTGGTGCTCGCTCAGTCGGTAGGTGAAGCCGTGGCGGGTGGCGATGGTGCCCACCCAGGTGCCAGGCGGCTGCTCCTCCAGCACCTGGAAGACCTGGCGGGTCTCCGCGGCGGCACCCAGCGGCAGCAGCGAAGGCGGCAGCAGCAGCAGCGACAGCAGCAGCAGCGGCGGCGGCGGCGGAGCTCCGCCGACGGCGGGGAAGGGGCCCATGGCGCCCCCGGCGGGACAGCGCCCCGAAGCCGCTGGTCTCGGCGGCGTCCTCCGGGGGTCCACCTCCCCCCGCTCCCACTTCGCGCCCGCTCTCCTCACCCGCGGAGCCTCCGCTCGACCTGCCCCGCCACGGACAGGAGCGGACCCGCCGGCTCGCCGCTCTTACGGGACGCTCTGCCGCTGCTGCCGCCGCCACTCCTCCCGCCGCCGCTCCGGGGCTGAAGGGCGGCCGGGGGCGCCGCGCCGCATCGCCGCCCAGCAGCTGCC
>JAAGNO010008393.1:121994-133139 GCA_033439905.1 Ceryle rudis | reverse complement strand
GCATAATTTAAAAGGACCCCAAAGGCTTTTTCGTTTTGAAAAAAAAAAAAAAAAAAAAAAAAGAGGGAGAGAGAGAGAGAAATCAGTATGGGAACCTCCATCGGCTTTTCTGAAATGAATGATGTAAAAAATTTAGGTTTCTGTTGCATTCTTATCTTTCCTGAGAACGCCTTTTACACTTCAGCCATCTAATAACCCAATACTCTTCTTGGCGGGTGTCCTGCTTCCAGTGTGTTCAAAATATTTATTTTTGGATTTATGCCTTAAGTGAGGTTTCTCTAAATTGTTTTTCACCTGCCCTATTTTGGTTTTACATTTCAGTCATCTGTTTATTCTGTGAACTGTTTCATTTTCCATTGACTTATCCCTGAACTTGATGATGGCTTATGAGGCAGCAGTAAAACTGAAGGACTTGCAGGTCATTTCTATATGAATCACAAAGTAGAAAGAGCAAAGTGACATTATTTTCTTAGTGCAATTTATACATTTTGCTTGGAACAATGAACATGTAACTATTCACCATTCTTTTGTTCAGCGATAGAAGCATAGTATAATTTGGGTTGAAGGGAGCCCTGGGAGGTCTCCAATAGCTGGGTCAGCTCTGAGGTCAGAACAGAGGGCTTATGGTTTTATCCAGTCATATTTTCAAAATCTCTAAGTGTGTCAACTGCCCATGCTCTCTGAATGATTTATGCCACTGCCTGACTGTCCTCATGGTGAAACTAATTCTCCCTATACACAGTTATAACATTTCCTGTCTCCTCTCCTTCTGCCCTGGAACTCGATAACCTCCTTCTAGGGAATGGCAAGCTACTAATAAGTCCCTCCCAGTAAAGCTGTCTCTTCTCCAGGCCAAGTTCCTTCCTTGAACAAGTCAAGTTCCTTAAGCCTCTCCCAATAAGACATGTGCTCCAGCCCCTTGAGCATCTGGTGGCCTCCAGTGAACTGTCTCAAGCTTTCCTTTGTCTTATATTGGAGGACTCAGAACTGTCCAGTCATTCTTGAGCTGAGCATTCCTTTTCTGCCTTCGCAAACTGCTGGTCTGTGCCATTCTTGCTCAACAGTCAACCACAATTTTCTGGTGTCTGAATGCTGTTTCCTTTCTTCCAGTGCAGCTTCTAAGTATTCCACAATCTTAGTCAAAAACAGACATGGAGTCTATGGCTATGTCTAAACTAGGGGAGATAGGATGTGCCCAAGTTACCTTGTCAACATTCCTTGCAACAAGTGAGACGGATTGTGCATTGGACACTCTCTTGCATCCTGATTTCCTCAGAAAAGAGCAGGGAATCTAACAGTGGGTTGGCATATGATGTAGCTTAGTGGGTAATTTTAGGTACCAACGATATGATGTGAAAGGGAGTGGGGACTGTTACCTCACCTTTATGCAGCTGCTGAAAGTACAAATTCAGGAAGTCTAATGAAGTCCAAACAGGATGTTAGCTACTTACTAATATCCTTAAAATGCTTGGAGAGGCAGCCATGGCATTGTTTCAGGTTTTTATTTAAAAAATTGTAATCATAGCTTTAAGGTGTGATTACCAAAAGTGAAGTGCCTTCCCTAAGCAGTCCTACTGTTGAGTTTGTTTCCCTTTTATTATGAAAGGCACAGAAGTAATGATCACATTTACTTAGGGGCTCACTTGTTCCTGCTTCTGACTCTTTATGGAACTCTTAACTACAAAAGGAATTATCTGTGTGACACTATACTTCTAGCACAAATGTAATTTTCAACAACAAAGAAATTATGGCATTTAACATCAGAAACCAAAAGAAAAAGTGTAATCTTTCTTTCCCATGGAGAGCCTGTGAGGATGGTGCTTCAGGAGGTCCAGTGAAGTTACTCCTAGAGAAAGGGCTTGAAGAAAAAAAAATTTCTTGATCCTCTGCAAAGAGGAGGGAGAACATCTGGAAGCAAAAGATTAGAAAAGAATAGGAGGCTGTTTCATGTAGATGATACTGGAACACAATTGTCCAATGTCTTTTTCATTTGAACTCCACTGAAACAGTAGAACATCACAGTGCTCTTTATGACAGATATGACTTTTACTCCTTCACATCTCTTTGCATCCCATCCCCTCCTTAAAACTTGATGATCTGAAAGGTCTCTTCCAACCAAAGTGATTTTATGATTCTGTGACCCTTGACTTCCCTGCAATTAGTTTCCTGTTCTCATGTCAGTGTTTCTGATACTGGTACCTTAAATGGGTCCTCTCTGTTTCCATTCATTTCACAGAATAGCTGAGGTTAAAAAGCAACTCCGGAGAGCATTTAGCCCTACCTCACTTCTCAAAGTATTGTCATCTGGAGCAGGTTGCTAAGGACTGTGTCCAGTTGGGCCTTGAATATTTCCAAGGATAAGGCTCCACAACCTCTCTGGGCAACCTGTGCCAGTGCTTGGTCACCCTTAAGGGTAAAGAAAAAATTTCTTAGATTTAAATGAAATTTCATGCATTTCAATGTGTGCCCTCTGCCTCTTTTTTCTTTTCACTGGGCAGCCCTGAGAAGATTCTGTCTCTCTCTTCTTTACTCCTCCCCATCAGGTATTTCTACACACTGCTATAAGCTCCCCAAACCTTCTCTTATCCAGGCCAAATAGTCCCAGCTCTTGCAGCTTCTCCTTATCAGATGTTGCAGTCCCTTAATCACCTTTGTGGCCCTTCTCTGGTTTCACTTCAGTACTTTTCTTTGAATGCTCAGGGTTGGAAAGGACCTTGAAAGATCATCTAGTACAACCCCCCTGCCAGAACAGAGGGGTATTCCCATGTCTTTCTTGTACTGGGCAGCCCAGTACTGGACCCAGACCTCCAGAGGTGTCTCACTAATACTAAGCAGAGAAGGATGACCTCCATCAACCTACTGGCTGCACTCTGCCTGATATAGCCCAGGAAGCTGTTGACCTTCTGTGCTTCAAGGGCATTCTTCTCCTCACTTTTCCTTCTTCCCATGCAGATACTGAAGATGTACAGAAATAGCTGCAAACAGACCACAGTGGTCAGTCAGTGCCTTATCCATGTCCAGAACCAAGGCATCTCTAAATACTAAGAAATTCACTTAGTGTATCACTTATTTCTAAAAAGAACTACAGCACAACTAACAATAAGCATTTTTTTTAAGACACAGCTGCCTATTCAGCACTGCTGATAAGAAAATTTCCTTCACAACAGACTGGTGATGCAATGTTATATATACTATAAATTGCCTTTATCTTCCAAAGCCTTCCAACATTTTGGTGCCAGTCTCGGAAGAGGATCTAGCCCACAGTACCATCTAGTGGTAGGCGTTGATGTGACCGTACTCATCACGCAAAACCACTCTTAACCACTGGCATTTCTTAGCAATCTCGGTAGAGAGATAAAAGTGTATGAAACACCCTCTTAATGCTTGGAAATAGTACCTGGTGGGATAGCATGAGAAGAACTTAGCTTGTTAGGAACTGAGAGGAGTTAGGCAGCTCTAATGGTGAAATTACCTGTCCAGTGCTCTTCATAAGCATCATTACTAATTAATTAAATGTATCTAACACTGGGTGAAGATATGAAGAATATCTGAGACTTGTGAATACAACTGGGGGAGTTTGCATTCTCCTGAGATGCAAGGCCAGTAGTAATTGTACCACCCTCTTCTTTAGAAATTGCCCCCAGTTAGAGTACATGTATCTGACATTCATCTTGGGCAGCTGGTTATTGCTGTTTCAGTAACTTCCTTTACAGGATCACCAAGCCAGAAAGAACACTGCATAGTATGTTTACACTGTACTGAGATTATATGTGCTCTCAGGGAATTTCCGTGTTGAACAAGAACACAGCATTACAGATGGTTTTTAAAACAAACAAGTAGAATAGCAATGCACTGTAACATTGTGAATACCCAAATTCTTGATCAGCTTCTCATACCAATACTACCATTCTAGAATTAGCCTGTGGAAATCTTTCTGGATATTCTATTGTGATTTTTTTAATGCATTATAAAGTGTTGATATAAATTAAAACAGCTTAATTTAAATTAAAAAGAAAAAAAAGTCTCCCCAAATTCACAGAATCACAGAATATTCATGGTTGGAAAGGACCTCCTAGATCACAGAGTCCAAGCATACCCATAACAAAAAAATGCCTAAAAAACCCCCAAACACCTAAATACCTAAATACCCTGATCAAACATGACTTCAAAAACACAAAACACAAAATACACAAAATAACCCCCTACATGCTTGCCACTAGAGCATGTCCTGAAGCAAAGATCACAAAGATCCTATGCTGAGAACTATTCCTGAGGCAAACCACAGTCCATATTAACAGCAATTATTGTGAAGCTGTTCAAGTAACACCAACTTTATTCTTTGATTTTCTAAAACACATTAGTGAAAAGTCTGTTTTTACCAAAACTACTGAAAGTGGAAAAACCCTGTTCTGTTCATTTCTAGGCATCTTTCTAGGCAACAGCCCATCTTCTTTCAACTAGAAGTAAGAAATCTAGACCATAAAGTGAGGTGTTTCTTGAAAGGTATCAATTTAGTGAGTGCTGCTTTAAGCAGCTTCAGTGGCTGAAATGGAGATACAGGAGACGGTGCTGAGTTATGCAGCCTCACGCACAGGAGGTGATGCACTGAGGTGAAGAAGGATGGCCTCTCAAGCACCAGTTTCCAATGAAGCTTCTAATATGTGAAAAAGTCAAGTGCACTCATGAAATTGTACACCTCCAGAGGAGAATGCAGCATCAGGTCTCACAGAGAGTGAGCTTGTTTTTCTCATATGTGACCCACTCATCGTCTTCAGACTCTTCTATATCTATTTTCTTCTTCATACCTTTTGTATTCAAAGGATTAAAAATGTAAAAATTAAAAGGATTAAAAAATATATATGTAAAACTTCACAGAAGAATTTTTAGCCCCAGTCAAGCCTGCACATTTTTAGTATGGTAACCAATATTAAGTTCAATTTATATAAACCCATTGTTGTTGATGAAAGACAGTCTCTCAGTTTAGGAGGTTGTATAATGATTCCTATTTGATGCTTCTGAGCATGAAGTTCATTTTGGTTTTTTAGGGTTTTTTTTTCCCTTGAGCTCCAACAATTACACAGTTGTTTGGGGAGAAATTACTGCTTTTCTGAGTAGTGTTCTCTAAAAGCTGAAATAAAGAAATGGAAGGGGAAAGACTGATTTGCACAACCCATTCTATTTGTACTCAGCATAACTTCCCTTCCACTACAGTGTCCAGATTTTTATGAAATTCTGTGAATTTTTAAATTTTCTGAAGTGTGTTCTGGAAAAAAAAATCTTAAAACAACTCCACAGTTATCCTTTATCACTACAACATTTTGCAGTATTCCATCACAATCATAGGTCTTGCTTCTGAGAGTTAGTTTCTCTCAAATAACAGCAGTAAGTGAGCCTGACTCTTCAACAAACATGTATGCTGCTGTTTGGGAACACAGAATGCTCTGTGACAGCAGAGTGGCTGTGAACTTGCTAGGCACCAAAGAGCCGGTCTTCTGATTGATGGCAGGACCAATACCTGACAAATGCTTGACTGCTACAAAATGTAAAAGGAAGAAGCTGTTCCTTTATAAATACAAAATAGATGGATTTGTAACAATAAAAAAGTTATTTGTATTTTTAAAACACACAGATACTACTGCACAATCTCCTCTCTTTTCAAAGGTTTTATTATTCTTTAAAGGTTTTTTCACTTCACACTCTCTCACTTGCCCAGGATATGCCACTTTCTCAAGACTTCAAAAGAGGGTGTTTACAGAGTAGTAATGTGTATTTTCTAAGATCTCTTTATATATTTTAGTTTTAGAAATTCCTATACCCTTGAAACTGAGTAGCGGAACAGCCTATCTGAAACACTAGTCAGGCCATTGAGGCATTTCTGATGTTTTTATTTCTTATGTTGCCTGATTCATAATGCCAAATGGCCTATGGTTGTGCTACAGCTGCACTTTGGTGGTAATAAACACTCCACAGTTCTGTCTTTTACTACCAAAACTATCATTCCTATGATATACAGTAGTAGTTACCCAGAGTATCTTTCATTCCGATTACTACATTATGTAGAAAGAAAGCACATCATACAATTCATCCAGAGAAAAAATATCAAAGAACACATGAGAAGTAATCTCTTTTTTCTCTTTAGGTCACCTGGGAGCCTTCCAAAACATCAGGGTTATGACTAGTCATGAGGAGGAAAGATCAGTGAATCACTTAGTCAAAACAAGTATCGAACACACTGCTTAATACACTGTGAACATAATAGACAGCTCTCAAGTTTTTTGTGATTATAATATTACATAATTAAAAAATCTACTAGATTTCAAGCTGCCAAACTAGCTTGAGATTTACTTAAATCAGTTTTTGTCCTGTGCTAAAAAAATCAACACATCAAAAGCATGCAGGAAGAGAGCACCTTTCACATTTGTAACGTAGATCAGCATAGATGAACTCCCAAAGGACTTCGGCCCAAATAAAAATATTATTCAATGTTATAGCTAAACAAGAAGAAGTTGGTTTTTTTAATCATTCATGGAAGGATTCAGAAAGAGCAGAAGCAAGCAGACAGTTTTGCTAATGTGGAAGGGCTCAAAACCAAGAGGTGAACCAAACAGAAGATTTAATCAAGCTGGCTATCAGCAGTTCATACTCGCAGAAATAATGCTCTCTGACAGAAATGCATGAATGCACATCCTGAAAACAAAACTCTTGATGCTGTGAGCTGAGAAATATTCTGAAGTTCCAAATCTGAGGCAGTAGGAGGTGACATATACAAGAGGTAACAAACCTCCACAGCAAAGACAGGCTGGGGGGTTAAGATTCAAGTTCCTGACCCTGAAGTTAAGATAGTGAGGTAGGTATGAAGGAGTCTCTCTTCTATCTGGTTTGTTGTTTGGTTTGGTTTGGTTTTTTTTTCTTTGTGATAGAGTCAATATTAGTATATTAATAAAATCAGTAAAGACTTCATGACCAATTATATAAAAAGGTGATACTTAAAACCAGAGGCTCTAAATAATACACATATTTACACTTGGCAGGATGGAAGGCACCTTTGAAGCTTATAATTAGGAGAGAAAAATACCTGCAAACCAAAACAGGAAAAGTCCCACAATGGTCTGCTAATATTTTCTTTCTGGGTTTCTACAACCCATTACAGTAGATTTGGCTACTGTTAACATAAGTAGTTACTTGGATATCTGTATTTCTCTACCTGTCCACAGAAGAGAAGGTGGAAGCAGTAAGGGCCAGTAAATCCCACAGGTTTGAGAAATACAAAAGCTAAAATCCAGTCTGGTTTATGGAAACATGTTAGGTCCAAAAGGGAAGAGTGCAACATGATCTATACATGTGTCTAGGGGAATTTAAAGCACAGTTGCAGTCAGCCAAAATTACTTTCTCTCCCAGTGGTGTTTTATCAAGAAAGCCTAGTATGAGAACACTTTAACTGGACAAGTCACCCACTAAATCCTCACAGAGCTTGTACAAACATCTACATGAGTGCTTTCTGTTCTGCTGGAAACTCTGTAGCTTTCTTCCAAAATTTGCTTTGAAGACAACTATTTTCCAAATTTGCTACATTTTTATTCTTCAGTGAATCAGAGACAAAAGTATAAAGGAAGGTAAGACAGTTCTCTGAAAAGTATCAAGTAAATCTATTCCATGTTTAGATAAGATACAATTTTTAAAATATATGTGCACTTGTATGAAATTATTTTAGGACATCTTTTTATTCCAAGAACAACTAAAATGGGAAACTTTCCAAATAGAAGACAAAAGACCAAGTCTAAAGGATGAATAGAGCACAACAGAGAAAAAGACTTTCTTTGGGAAGCTAAACTGGAGATGTGGCCAATCTTTGCTTTGCTTTACTTCTCCCTACCTCAAAGCACCAATGAAAAATATTAAGCAAGTGAAATATAATTTAAATACTACTTTAAAATAAATAGAACATCTATCATAGATATCAGAGCCAAGATACCTATTTAATTTTCTAAGCAAACCAAGAAAGTGTTTTTATGCTTTTGGCTTTTAAAAATATCTTCCACGAGGTGAGACTGTAATTGCAGATAAAAATTAGACACTTTCAATTCTTGTGTTGAGATTTCATCATTCTTCAGTAATGCTGCTCCCTGATGGACTTCGGGTTTCCTGCTTATTTTGGGATTTTGTCTAAGTGCACACCAAAGCATCCCAACATGATATATCACAAATCAGTGAAATCAAACTTGAGTAACCTGTACTAAAAACAAGTCTCCAGGAGTCTCTCACATCACAGACCAAAAACATTATTATGTCTCTCTGTTAATCATTTAAGAACTGAGTAAAATGTTGATTTGTTTCTCTAAGGAATTGTTGGTCTTGGGAATTTATGTGCACATTCTTAATGGAATTTAGTACAATTTAATAAATGTGGTTTTATTTCAGTAACTTCCATGTACCAACCATGATGGTAGCCCAATAAAATTTGTAATGCTGCATGAAGTTCATGAAGTGCCTATTATTTACTACCAATACAAAGAAATATGGTTACAAGTAAAAAAATCATTAAAACAGACTGAAACATCCTGATTTTTATATTCAAGTAAAACATTCAATTTAAATTACAGCAGGCAAGTTTCATCATCTTATTTTATTAAATAATGGAGGTATAAGAATAATAGTTCAAAAAAGATAATGGAAAAATAAACTGATCAAAGAAAAAATGCTGACTTAGAATTTATGTTAATTTATATTTATGGGCAAAACATAAGAGATTTCAGCATGTCTTTAGAAAGTAACACAGCACATTACAGTCTAGAGAAACAAGCCAAATTAACAGTTTGCTGAATATTGCCATGTTAACTTTTACATTATCCCACAAAGATACAATGAAGTTCTATTAAAGTAGAATTAATCTCACATGTTAAAAAAAAAAAAAACCAAAAAAAAACCCAACAACCAAAAAACCAGGGCAATTTATAAACCACTGCTTTAAAAACATAACCAATGAATCTAAAGTTTTCTTTTAATAAGAAGCAACTGAGGTGTCCAAATGATTCTTATTTTCAAGAGTCAACTGAATGCATACTGCGATCACTGGTTTTTTAAAAATAAAGCAGTGCCACACTGAATCCACTGGTCTTGGTTTCCTCCACAAGGTACATCAATATTTGTCACCACACGTTCTCTCTCCATGCTAGTGTAGACTGGTAAAGATATGCATTCCTCTGGAGAATATGGACCATATGAATCCTGTCAACAAAGAAGCACTTATTTATCACGTAAACAGACAACAGAACATGAGAAAGGAAAAGTCACCAGTGATATGGTATTTAAACCTGGATTGTAACATACAGTTTGGACACTGCAGCCTTGGACAGGCAACTCTTGATCCAAGCTACAAAGAAGGATTACTAACAAAGCAGACTCCAGAAAATTGGTTAGATTACTCCAGAATTAAGCCTTTACTTTTTCTCTCATTTGTTAAACTGAAAGTATATAATGGAGGTGATCCTATGAACTACACATCAAAATCTTCATTCAGCTAAACCCCAAAAAAATTCTATGTCAAAAGCTTCTGGAAACCACAGGCAAGGGAAGTGCTGAGCAGTTTCCAAGGGGAGAAGGTCCCTCAGGAGCCCCAGTGCTGTACTGCAGAGAGCTGCAAACCAGGACAAGCTGGAGTCCTGGGGCAGCCAGTGCTTTTGGCAAGCCCTGCTGCCTCACCTCCTCCATCCTTGCAGCATCACCCTGCTGCTCCTCAGTTAATGCAGCCCCAGTTGTGATTTGTGTCTCAGGTACCTGCAAATGAGATACTTCAGGAACTGCACTAAGTAAATAAATAAATAATAATAAAAAAAATCTTCCCACCACACCTTCCAGGCTACCTTATGCATTTAAACAATGATTTCTAACATCAGTGAATCACAGAATCACAGAATGGTAGAGGCTGGAATAGACCTCTGGAAATCATCTAGTCCAACCCCATTGTCAGAGCGGGTTCACTGGAGCAGGCTGCATAGGAACATGTCCAGAGAGGTTTTGAAAGTCTCCAGAGAAGGAGACTCCACAACCTCTCTGGGCAGCCTGTTCCAGAGGTCTGTCACCCTCACAGTACAAGGAGTTTTCCCTCATGTTCTGATGGAACTTCCTGTGTTCTGGTTTGTGCCCGTGGCCCCCTGTGCTATCACAGGGCACCACTGAGAAGAGACTGGCCCCTTCTACTTCACACTCACTCTTCAGATATTTATAAGCATTGATAAGATCCCCTCTCAGTCTTCTCTTCTCCAGTCTAAACAGCCCCAGGGCTTTCAGCTTTCCTCATAAGAGAGTTGTTCCAGTTCCTTAATCATTCTCATAGCTCTCCATTGGACTCTCTCTAGTTTTTCCCTGTCTTGAACTGGGGAGCCCAGAACTGGACACAGTACTCCAGAGTTGGCCTCGCCATTGCAAAGCAGAATCCAAATATAAGATATAAAAATTCTTCTCTGATATGGACACCTACTGTACCTTACACTAGAGCCCCACAGGACCCTCACTTAATGCAGGATATTAAGAGGAACGGAGAAGTATTAACCATTTAATTAGACCAGGTCTTAAAATAAACAAACAAAAAGCCTGAATTCCCTAGTCCTTTCTATATACTTCTAGCTCTTCAAGACATGTAAACATATGCAAAAAGTTACATTTTTAATTAAAAAGAAAAGCAGGTTTGATGACTTTATGATGTGTTGAGTTGTTCATTTTTCAATGCCTTTTATATTAGTACTGATCACAGTCACAGTTGGGGTTCTTTGGAACTTCTGGAAAATAGGCCATTTCCATTAAGCGCCTAAATAGGAAATGATCAGTTTAACCTGAAGCATTCAGATTTGAACTGAGTGTTGTAAATTTCCAGCTGAATTAATTTCTAATTTGTGTTCTTCTTTAGATGTACTTTCCTACTGCACAGCATTATTAGTAGTACTGCTACCACAAAGATTTTAGGGGCAATGGGCACAAGCTGGAACACATGAAGTTGCATCTAAATATGAAGAAAAACATTTATTGTGAGGGTGACAGAGCACTGGAACAGACTGCCCAGGGAGGTGGCGGAGTCTCCTTCTCTACACTTTCAAAACCCGCCTGGATGCCATCCTGTGTAATGTGCTCTAGGCAAACCTGCTTTGGGGG